>VWZQ01003258.1:480305-507753 GCA_013397015.1 Myiagra hebetior | reverse complement strand
ACAAAAAAAAAAAAAAAGGTTAGGAAGGATCATTTACCTTCCAAAAAAATCAAAGTGACTCCAATGACATAAACAGTATTATGAAAAATTTTGATATTTTAGATTATTTAAAGTAAACTGCAGCTCAGATGGAATAAATCAGTAGTAAATTTACAAATCCATCGTAAAGACAAATTTATTTTTAATAGTATTTAAATCAAAAGGCAGACTTCTCAAAAATATATTATTTACAAAGAAAATAATGGTATACACTTATATTTTCTCATCATCGCAAAGTATGAACCAGAATTTGTCAATAAAAGCATATGGAAATGTCATAGAAAGCATATGGAAATGCAATTTATTTCTAGTTAGGTCACGAAAACCACAGAAGGATATCTTTGCTTAAGATGGAAGCTATTCTGTTTTCTACTGTCCTCATAAACACCATATTCATTGACCCCACTCAATCTAACGATTACATTAAACATTAAAGAACAGATAAATCTGAAATACTGTACTTAATTTGTCATCTAGAGAGAGCTCTTTGCAATTTCCATGGTTAGAGGTGAAGATTCTTAGTGAGTCTTTAAAGAGATTAAAATAATCCACAACAGTCCACAGAAACAAAAGCAGAAAAAATAGACTGTGGGTTGAGGTGAAAAACTGTGGGCCTAGAATACGTTTAAATGGCAAGACATGTCAGTGAGGACTTTGGTTTAAGTATCTTTGGTAAAAGGAAAAAGAAAAACAAATACACAAAGGGAAAATGTCATCAAATAATGGCATTACAGAAGCTACTATTATTTTGTACGTAAACAAAGTAAACCAAGTCAGGTTGCATAGCACTGTTTTACAACTGGCTTCATTTTAGGCAGGACTTTTTATGAACTATAAAAATAGCATAATACAAAAGGAGTTTCCTTAAACATGTCACATGTGCAGAAGTGCTTTTCAACTATTACATGGATAATTAGCACTCTACATTTGGGCATTTGCTGTACTGACAGCCTTGGAATGTGTATTCATATACTCATGTAATTGATATTGCTCACAAGTATGTTTTCAGAATCCGGTCCTCTTTTCTTTTATTTTTCTTTTTTTTAATTTATTTGAGATTTTGAGAACAAAAGGAAGATTTACTATCAAATGAAATGCTATCGGGGAAAACTCAACCCCATTTTTACCTGTTACTCTATTTAATCTATAGCAATATTTTCTGATTTATGTGCTCATTGTCTTTCTTTCCTTCCCTGTCCCTGTACCCTTACTGGTGCCTGCTTTGGCAGCAGTAGGCACCACCAATTGCCCTGGGCATAACTCTCAGGCCCTTCTATGGCTTATTCACCAGGGCTGTCCTCTTTGTCACATGCCTCCTGCAATGCTTGAACAGCTCACTGCTGGAAACCTGGGACACAGGGTCCAGATGTGTGCACTTCTAGTTCCAGGAGCACAGGAGCTTGCTTTGCCTGCTTTAGGCTCCTCTGACACAAATCAGTTCTCACCTGAGATTTGTGCCTGCTTCCTGCAGGGTCTTTTAACTTTGCCACCTTGACTCAAGGTGGCACTTATCTTAGCACTCAAAGTTGGATTTTGACTGACTGGTTCATAGTTAGGGCAGATGGGATTTCTCATTTGACTTATCTCTTCTAGACAGTATCTATGTTTTAAGTTTCTAACTGATGAGCCATTTATACCATCTTTAAAGGACTAGTGTTAATTATTTTTGTGCACTTTAGAAGAGTGCCTAAACAATCACACGTTGGAGATGTTCAGAGATGTATGACTCCTTTTTCTTTTTTCCTCTATATGATACAATGCCCAAAGTTTCCCATTCCTTTTTTTTTTTTTTTTTTATTTAGTTGCACAAAATTTTAATTAAAATAAAAATAAATCAGAGTAGGGACACTTCTTAGGGAAAGTGGGAAAGTGTTCCATAAAAAGAATAGTTAGATACGCAGATAGACACACATAAATATATATATAGATAAAAACAGAGAGCATACTAACTAGTTCTCCCTGAGATGATTTAACCCCTCAAAAAATCCACTCACAGAGTAAATGCAGGAAAGAATAATTATTTAAAAACAAACAAACAAACAACTTGATTTATAAAACATTTATAATTTTGTTTCTCATTTTTTCTTTGCTCCTCTCTATTTTTATTTTTTGATTTCTATCAAACATTTCATTTTTGCTTGTTTTTGAGTCTGTCTTCCACATTTTCTGTCCCATATAATTTTTCTTTTTGTTACTGATTCTTAACTTCTATTATTCCTCCTTCCCATCAAACCGACTGTCCTGTGCCAGAATTTCCTCTGCTGATCAAAGGCTCGAGAAAACCATGCTGTATCACGCACCTCAAAAATTTTCTGTATTAGAATGCTAGGAGACACTGTCAAAATGTACCGTGAAAGGTGAATTGCGCTATGGTAGCCAGGCTTTACAATTTCAAGGTTTAGAGTGCAATCTTCATTTAAAGTAATCTGGAAAAACTAGTCTTGACGCAGTGAATTGCAGTGTTGCATAAATCCTGGACTTGTCATATACACATCTTTGAAATAGGTAGGCTTTTGTTATTCTTGCCTTCAAGCAATTTGTCAAATTTAGGAGAGCTGACTGCTCCTTTCTATGGTAAAGCAAAGCTTAGGAATGTATTTCCGAGTGATATATGGTGCATTTCCAGAATTCTAGGAATATTATAATATAAAGAGATCAGAAAATAATATGCAATGTCTAAGAGGCTGAAGAGTAATGGGAAAGATTACTTCATTTTATCACAAAAAAATACCCATACTATGTTTCTGCTATAAGACAACTGTAATTACTTAGCTGTAGAACATTTTTGGAATGTACTTACAAAAGTCAAGGATTCATAAGAATACTTAATCAAACCAATGCCTTGCTGTCATAGTTAATATAAAATTTCACATTATATAAAAAAAGCAAAAGCAGATTTTGAAATGCTATAAAAATGACTAGAGTATGGTAATCTAGATTGAATAGATTTATAATTTTATCCCCATCATTTCATCCCGTGTTTCTTTATAAATTTCTGATAATTCCTTGTCTTTTGAATTAGTCTCCTGAAATTGAATTAATTTTGCTTGCAGTCTTTGATTTTTTTTCATGTTCTCCTTATATCTCCTTCTAATAGTGGTGTGTTCCTACCAAGTTTCCTTTTCTGGTGGTATCTTGTGAACCTACATTTCAGAGGCCATTTCTTATTTTGTACTAGAGCATTTACCATTGCTTAAATACCTTTACTGTCAATTGAACAGTGCTTCTTCAAGGAGTTAGAGGAAGCCAGTATGTCCTTTATACTCATGTTGGTCTGATGATGTCCTCTGAAAGTGAATGGTGAAGTATCATTGGTTCCAGTGATAACAAAATTAGAATATTGGCTTTCAGAAATAACTGAAACTGCTCATACTAATCTAATTCTATTATAACGAAGAAAAAATGTACTTGATATTTTACCTGTGAAATAATGCTAGTGACAAGTCCCTTTTCAGTCAATGCCAAATTACAAACTCATACTAAAAATTATTAAGATGCTGAAACATTTATCTGTTATTCGTAAAATAAGTTCTGTTTTTATTTACCAGTAATTTTGTCTATTGTTCCATTATGCCCTGTGAATGAGTTTTTGTTTTCCTCATTGAATCTTCAATTTTGTATAATCCGTACTAAAACCATACTAATTGTGCTCCAGGCATTTTAATAAAGTATGCTTCATACATTTCCTAAAGAACCTATGTTTTAATTGGAATTAATGGCTTTTTTCAGCCACAAATTTTCATGATTTTCCAGGATTTTTTTGCCTGAATTTGATCAAACAGTGGCATCCAGTGGGAAAAGTATTCCCGAGATATGTAGCTACTGATATATGTATCAGCTATGCTCATTTTAGAAAGAGAAGAATATTAATACCCTACTAGAAATCCAAAATATTTATTTAATTTATAAGTAAGTGTATGGCAGACTTATTAAGCTGATTCAATTTTTGTAGCACCAAGAACATGACTTTAGTCACTCTTTGACTCCCTTGGTTTTTGCTGGACTCTTTTGAGCAAAATGAAAGCACAATTTGAACCATTATCAGTTTCTGACATTTGCTTCTGCTAGTGCTATCTTCCCTGAAAAAAGGTACAGTATTGAGTACAACTTAACTAATGCTCTGATGAGAAATACAGATGACTAATGTCCTTGAAGTCTATTTTTTTTCTGGCTTTAATGTACATACATACATTATGCCTCACTTGAGCTATATTCATGTTAGCTGTCTAGAAATTATTGAGTTAACATTTCAATCTAAAATAAAAATAAAACCTTGAGAAACTCTATGTCAGAAGCAAGATAATGAAAGCATGAAATGTCTGGGAAATATTCATCCATCCATGTCCAAGTCCTTCAAACTCACTGTATATACAGAGTTCCCTCATGCTGCCCTCCACCTCTGCCCCACATTTCCACTTGCTGGAAGCTCGCTGCTAGTAAATATTGATTTAATCAGCCTATGGCACTTTACATATATTAGGTAAGAAAAACAGATATTTTAAAAAAATATGCAATTGATTTTCAGTGTTAGCTACACAGAGTTTTGCCAGTTTCCATTTGAAATCTGGTCAGCACCAGTGTCCTGCCCAACTTTCATATGGTAAAATAGTGATTGCATTTACATAAACTAAGTTTATTAGCTTTGGATTGCATTGTAGGTAGCCAATTTCTGTTTGAGGTTAAGTTGGTAAATGGTTGTTCAGTAAAGTACATTGTTACTCCATTTGCCTTGATGAAGGTTTGCGTGGCAGAAAAATAAGAGAAACCATTGCCACTATAGTTATGGATGGTAACAGAATTTTTAAGCAGAGTGGAGCCCAATTTACTGTCAAGAAGAGACAGACAGTAATGGCAGATGTGGCCAGGGAAGTATATATTTATTACCCAGGAGAGTTCCACTCAGAAGACAGGAACTAGAGAAAGTAGAAGATTCTATCACAGAATTCACACAGGCACTCACAGAGAAAAATCATGTGAGGATTTAATTTTAAATAGATAATTTTAAGATTCGGATTTCTAGATCATATTGTGGTTAGTAAGGGAGAAATAGTGCTTAGCAAGGCAGGTAAGTCACCTTAAAACTACAGGCAAAAAATACAGATACTATAAAAGGGATCAGCCCAGGCTCAGAAATTAAAAAATGAAAAACAAATGAGAAACAAAACTGACCTGTTCTGCCCTTATCAGGTCTTTTAATCACTATTTGGTTAAAAAGTTAAAGAAAATGTAGAGATTATTTACTCTTTCAGATACAAAGGTTTATGTAGGTTTTTGTGTATATGTGTTTTGTTACTTGTTTTCCAAAGATTGCAAGGGCCTTCATTCACAAAATTAAAAATAAATTAAAAACCCAAACCCCCCAAAACAAAACAAAAATCCCAAACCTAAAACATAGAAATTGACCAAACCTGAAAGCATCTCGTAGTCACCCAGTCTTGACATTGCCAGCAAAATTCATAAAGGTTTACAAAAATTTTAAAAAACCATAGTACTGAGATTTGTTAGACTTCTTTTGTCTAGATCAGTTTTGACTGGGTTTGTTTTTGTATCTATTTTTTAAAATTCATTTAGTTATATCTGCAATTTTTTTCTGAAGACAAGGTTTCTGCATCTACTTTGTTTTACTTTTGTTTTTCTCTGTATGATACTACAATAGATTTTTTTGGTCTATGGTATCAGAAGTTTATTAGTGTTTTTAAGTGTTTGGTGGATGATAGATGAAGAGGATTTAAAAGTAGAAAAAAACCCAAAATTTTCATCTAAACACACCTTAATATTCCTTATATCAGATTAAATTACTCTTTTTAATAGAGAATACTAAGAAACCAAGCTTTTCAAAGAACTCATAAGTTAGTAAAATGCAAAATCAAAGTCCAACATTAAGGAAACATAATGTAATCTGAAAATAACTGATAAAAGACAACTTCCAAAAGAGAATTATTCTAGGATTCTTTACTAATGAGCCATCACACTTTAAGTATGCTGACATAACCCATATAGGATTTTGAAGAAGATAAAATTAAAAGCACTATGAGCTTATCTTAAGAAAAAATGGGACATTTGAAATTTAATATCCCTGTTGTAACAGTTCTTTCTTGACAGTCAGAGAGTTCCTCCATGTATTATGATACTGTAATATTTTATGGTACTGTAAAACTTCTTTCTCTGAATGAAGTGAAGTTAGAAAGAAAGTGCGTTTCCACAGTAGAAAATGATCAGTTGTTGACACCGTCTTTGGTCCACTTTGATTTTAATACTGAAAATACAAAACTACTTCCTTTTCAGCTAACCATCTTTGTTGTGCTTAGGAGGATGAGAAATAGAAGTCATGTTTATGTTTAGTCCTTGAAAAAAAAGGAAAAAGAAAAAGCAAGAAAAATCTGTCTTCAGATCTGACCAGTGTAATCCACTGTAACTTTCCACGCTGTTTCTGAGAGAAAGAGACAGATTTCAGAGATAAAGAGAAAGAGCTGTCTAGTGCTTTAGCAGAATGCTGAAATTCTCATGTCCTACTCATTATGCTTTCTCAAAGGCCACAGGAGCAACATCCTGCACTCCTACCCTGTCTCTTTGGGCCAATACTGACCTCCTATCACATTTTCACTATTCTGTTTTTCTTTGTCTCCCCAGCTGTAGAGGCCTTGATACTCCTGAACTCCTGCTCTTATGTGAGCACTTCTCTCCACTTCCATTCTGAGTGAATGGTCATGATTGCTATTCTGTAACAAAATCAAATTAAGATGGGATTGAAGTGAGGGTAGAGAGGGAAAGGGTGGGGCAGACAGAAAGAAAAGATGAATAAAGGAAATTATGAGTTTTTCACTAGATATTTGTGCTTTTTTGTTCTGTCTCTTCACTTTAATTTTGCAGTAGAAACACTGCAATCTGTTTTGAAAGTTTACAGCAGTTCTGTACTTTGGGGGGAGGTTTCCTCTAATTAATTGTCTACAGTTTCTGCATGATTTATTTCTCTTATTCATCATAACCTAGTTGCTTCCCACCAAGAGCTAGTTGACAGAACTGTCAATTTCTTTATGTCCTTCTGTTAGCCTGCCTCACTGATTCATCATCTGCCTTCTTCAGATACACTCAGCACCATTTTTGATGGGCTAGCAAGCAGGAAGATCTGTCACATCGCCAGCATATTTTTCATTCTTCAGATCTACCCTTTCCAGGTCTGTGACTGAAGAGGGTTTATAGATGTTTAGCTGACTGTCCATGATCAGCAAAAACAGCTGATAGAGAGAAGACATGCATTTGCAATGTGTTCTTCCTCAGCATGCTCAGCATTTTCTCTTTGAAACAGTAGCTAGTGGTAAACTGGGCAGTGTTACACAACAATTACCCTCTCAAGGCTTGTCAAGGCAGCTACTATGTCGTCCTGTAAGGCAACCTGTTCACCTTACTTCTTTTAGAGAGGAATTTCAAAAAGCTTCACCAACAAAGAATAGACTTCATACATTTTAGGGAAGAAGAAACAGTTCTAACCTGATTCCCATAATACAGATATATAGAAAGAAGGGTCCTTAGGATTAAAAAATTTTAGGTCTAGTGGTAAATTTTTTAGGTACTTTTCCCTTCCCTTCCCTTCCCTTCCCTTCCCTTCCCTTCCCTTCCCTCCCCTCCCCTCCCCTCCCCTCCCCTCCCCAAAAATTTAATTAACTGACATTTACATATTATCATCTTTACACTGGGGATTACAAGCAGTAGACATGAAGCTGGGTTTAGAGAATATGTTTAAGCAACATTCTAAATGACTGCTTTGTGTAAGTTTTTGGAGAGGGCTCACAAATGCAAAACGGCAAGCTTCCAAAACCTGAACACATCTGTGAACTGAGCCAGCAAACAAGTTTTGAAACAATGCAATTATAAACAATGCAATTATACATGCCTCATGGAGAAGAGTAAGCCACACAGATTTATTCTGTGCTTCCTCACAAACATGTTTGATTAATTTTTCTTTACTTCTATTCCCCTTAGTTGCTTGTTCCCATAAACTCCAGTTCTCGATCATTTTTACGTCTTGTGCTTGTACTGCTGCTTGCATTGTAAGGCAGTCTGGTGTTATTTATTATTCAGATGTAACAGAGATCAGACTCTAGTCATTTTTATGTACTATGCAATATATCTCCTTAGACTTGAGAGCAATGTTATAAAATACGCAAATAGGTGAAAGTTAAAACCAAAAATATGCAAAAGCTGTTGATTTCTTTCCTGAAGCAAATCTAGAGAGAAATAAAGACAGAATGACAGTGTTGTTAATAAAATTTGCTATGAAAATATTTAGCAGATACCATCTAAGGAGCTTCTCTTTTTTTCCCTGTAACTATCTGGAAATCTAAGTATACTTATCTTACCTAACAGCCATATAGATACTTAAGACTGAGGCAAAGCATTCTGTAGGCATTCAGCCACTCAAAGATTCAGATGTGCAGTTCCCACAAGTCGTTATTCTAAACAGACCAATCAGGAGCACCCAGAAAAGAGAACTTTTTCTCAAATTGTCTCCTGTATCCAAGTACTAAACTTGGGATCCCAGCTAGGTACTTTGGAGAACTTAATGCCTCAAATCTCCTCTGGGAGCTATGCAGTTACATCTTAAAATAAAATATATATTTTTATATATGTACTTGTTAGATATTTCTTCTCTAAAAAGCCTTGTGTTCTGTCTTTTTCAGCTAATAATAAGAGTCAGTGGAAAGTGATTTTCAGATAGCTTAGCCATGTATTATTACAGTTAATATAGCTTAGAAGTTCAAAACAGGCATTTGGTATTTTCATAAACATAATTGGGTAAGAAAAATATCCCTTCAAATTTTAAACTGAAAGTGCAGATACACAGCAGATGTTACTGAAATTTCTTTAGAAACAGAGAGCTTTGTTCAGGAGACATCACAGTTTATTTGATTGATTTCCCTTAATATAATTGTGTTCCAAATTTTCATATGAGTATTTTTTTTTTTTTTTTCTTGGTGACAGTGAAGTTTCAGTAAAAAAGAAATAGAGAAGCAGAGGTAAGAATGCAATTATTCACCAAGTGACTGATCAATTTTACAGATTTCAGGAATGTAAATTTCAAGGATTTTCCAAAATTTTCAAATTTTCTTTCTAAGCATATATAGCAGATCTCAGTTTATATTCAGAACTAGGTCTAATTTCTGTTTGTTAGTTCAAGGCAAAAATCAAAAGGGAATGGAAATAAACCACGTATCTACCACTGTCTATGGACAGGTCAAGATTCAACATTGCATTTAAAACATGATAAATTATGGAGATAAGATTGAAAACACAGAATCCTTCTAGAAAGAAGGCTCCAGTTAGCCATTGTTCATTTAGAGAAATATTCAGCTACCCAGCATATGAAAACACTAGTAAATTATTGAGATTGAAAATGTGGAAATATAACAACATGAGTAGCACTAAAGTATTAAAGAAATTAACCTCCACTTGCTTCAAAGTTTCTCATGTTTATCATTATATTTTTTTGTTATGATTTATTTTTGACCATATGTTTGTGAATGAAATGAAATTATGATATTTAGCAGACCCTAATTACTAAAATGTGTACTTGCAATTGTCTTTTGTTATTAATTTCTTTTTAAATTATGGTCTTATACTATAAAATAAAGCAAAATGCATTATCTAATAGCAGACTATGTCTTTCTTAGTTAGCTTCACTACTTGGTTTTCATTTATGAAAATAATAATTAGATTTTACAGTTTATATAATGATCTGTTTATTTCCAATAAAACCGGAACCCAAAATCTGCAGCTAATTGTAAATTTCATGCAATTGAAAAAAACATTCTTGCACTTTAGACACATAAAATTTTCAAAATATGATAATAACACTATTTATTTTATGATGGTACAAATATGTGTCATTCTAAGCATATATGGCATAGTAATAAATCTGTCCGTAGATATTGACAGGACCTGTCAGTTCTACACCAAAACCTAAGCTGAAGGTTTTCAAGTAAGATCCAATTACATTTTCTTCTATCTCTGTTGCTCTGACAGTCTTGCTTCATTAGCAAAAAGTGTGTGCTCCATTGCAAAAAATCTCCATGCTAATATACATTTTACTACTCCTGAACAACTGGGGAATGGGAAAATGAGATGGTGTGTTGTTGGCTACAGTAATATGCATACCTCTTGAGTATTGCTTTAAATTGATTTATTTTTCGTATACAGGGCCCTTGTTCTGAAAAGAAATATTTTTTCATGTGTTTATCTTTAATTCTTATATTATGATGGAAACTCTGGGTGTAATATGAATTGAGAGTTCCACTGATTCCAGTGGAAATTAGGAATAATCATGACTAACCACTTTTGAGCATTTTATATTACTTTTTCCTTAGTTCTGAGTACATTTGTTTAAATGCAATTCTCTTAAAGGGAATTAACTATGTTTATATAAGATCAAAAAAACAAGATGAGAGTTAAGATCCAGAATCACAACTATAGTGCTCTGATTTACTGTGGCCAGGTTTTGGTAGCTGGAGCATTGCAGGGGTGGCTTCTGTGAGAAGCTGCAGCAATCTTTCTCCATGTCCAGCAGAGCCAATGCCACTGCCGGCCAGGACTGTGCCAATCAGGAATCATAGTAATGCCTCTGGGATGGACTCACATGTGAGAAGTTTGTGAGAACTGTTTCCTACAGGAAGCACTCCGTGCTGGAGCTGGGGAATGATTCCTCTCTCAGCAGAACAGCACGAGATGAGCTGACCGTAATCATCCAGGTCCTCATTCCCTGTCTCCGGGCACTGCTGGAGGGGAGGAGGTAGAGCCTGGGAAGGAGGGAGGGGTGGGGAGAAGGTGATTTTTTAAAGATACTTTATACTTCTCATTATCCTGCTCTGACTTTTTTAGTAATAAATTCAGTTACAATCCCCAGGTTCAGTCTGTTTTGTCTGTGATGGTATTTGATGAGTAATCTCCTTCTGTACTTATCCCAACTCGTGAACCTTTCACTACATTTTCTCTCCCCAGTCCAGTTGCAGAGGAAAGTGATAGAGCAGCTTTGGTGGGTGTCTCATGTCCAGCCAGGGTCAACCCAGTCCTTCTGGTAACCTTCAAATATGTCTGACTATATCCAGTTTTGGAATTCATTGTTTAATGTAGGAAAACTCAACTATTTTTTTTTTTTTTTCACTTTTCTTCTCATGGTAGGAACTACTTAAGCAGCATGCAAAAAGCTTTTAGTAGCTTGATTTTCTTTTGGATTCAATTAATGAAAATATATTACAATGTTTTCAATGCACTGTAAAATTTTTTCGCTACTCTTGCTGCTTTTCACTGCACTTGGATTCACAAAACCCTAGGAAGATTTCTGAAGCTTCCTCACTATCTTTGAATGCCCATCCCAGAATTTTTTAATTTGTACCTGACAAATGAGCTCTCTGGAGACACAAATCTCATTAAAGAACAAAATAAAGCAAAATACTAAGGAAGAGTTAAAACACTGACATAACTCCAATTATACATATGTATTATACAACCCTGCCTCAGCTGCAGCAAACATATGAAATGGCACAGAGAAAAGATTATTTTTTTCTGCCAATAATCCTTGCTTGAGCATCAACACTACCTGAAGTTAACAGGCCTGGGAGTCAGACTGCCTTCAATTCATGTGTCGCAGGCCTGCATTCAGGCATCTCTGTATGTTCATGGGATGCCTGAGCACAAGGTGTCTTAATTCTTGGCATGGAGATGTTCAGAAAGAGCATTGCTACAGTCAGTGAATCTCAGAGAGAGAGCCATTGGGTCACCTTACATAGCAACCTACAGTTTTATTTGCCTAAGCACAAAGGTAGTGCCATTTTACAAATTTTTTTGCCCAGAAAAGCAGAGGTAGATCTCCAATAGTTTCTTTGCAGCAAATTCATAATTGCCAGTTCCATATGAATTCTTAGATGCCAGTGGGTTTTTGACTGACACTAAATGCCTCTGTGTGAGTAGCCACGTCATGTTTTGACATTATTTTAGGTGCTTCCTTCTAGGTTGAATTGCATTGCTTCTTTCAGTACTGCATCATCATCTGTGAAACCACAAAAATTATGTCCTCAACGGGTAACAGCTAAAGAAAGATTAAGCTGTGAGATATATTATATGCAATACAGAGTCAACAACAGCCTTTTAGTAGATCTGCATTATTCCCCATAGTCCTGGCATATATACATTTGTCAATAATCTGTGTCTCAAGTGTTTAAATATAGTTACTGTGAGAAAGTAAGCTGGCAAAAGTGAGAAGGAGTGGTTTAGGTTGTGAATTGTAAGCTGGACCTCTTTCTACTCTTACTGAAGTATAGTTAAGAAATAATTTATGGTGAAGTGAAAACATTCTAACAATCCTTTACTTGAAAGATTCTCTAATATTTGATTAAAATGAGACACGAACGTAAGTCTAGATATATTAATAAAACCAATGTTTGTTGCTCTTGGTCACTGTATAGAAATAGACATGATTTATTTCACTCTCTTATTTAACCGCTTGGTATTTTGAAGTATAGAGCAAAGATGATTTGTCACGGTTTTTTTTCTAGTAAATTTTTCTGGAGGAAGTGTGACCACTTACTCAGGTCACACATAATAAAACAGATGACCTAGTGAAATAAATAGGAAAAAAGGTACATAAAATCTGGAGATAAATTCAAATGTCTAACTGACCTTTAATATTATTCCATAAATTAAAATATCTTTATATCAGTGTAGAAAGACACTAAGAGAAATATTTCATCATATTTGTAGTTGCTTTGTTTATTATGTTAGGTCATATGTCACTGAACTTGCTATGACAAAACACCGAATTCAGAAATTTAAAGTAGTAAATATCTATAAAACACGCCCATTATGCATTTTTTTGCAGCTAGAAGGAAAACAATCAATTAAAAACTGGTATTCACAGATAAAATTAAATGGTGAACTGGCAGGGTGCTATTGGGTAAGTGTCACAGTTATTCATGGTCTTGTAACTGGGTGAGACTTTGTCTGAATTTTAATTAGTAGGTACTGTTAACTTGTAATTTACAAAATATAGAGCATTTTTCCCATATATCATTATACTTTTATAAGTAAAACAAGTGGCCATTTTTATTTCTCAATATCTAACAGACAGACTGAGTACTTCTTTTCCTTCCAGACACAAGTTTTCAATTGCCGTATTGCTGAGGATCTCTTTCTGTATCACACTCAATGAGTGGATCTCACTGAGTTCAAATTTTGCAGTTTTGAATAAACTTGCCATTATAATTAAAATAGTTACCAAACAGCTGTTAAGGAAACTTCCCTGTGAGACCATTCACGAGACTCTCTGGCAGTCAGAAGGAGGTGAACGCCTGACCCAGTATGTTATGAATATGCAGAAGGGCTTTGAAGGGTGGAGAAAGTATGCACAGTAATACCAGCCAAGCCCACCTGAAATATAAGTATATGACTCACAACCTGGGGTGGAGAATTAGTCAAGATATGAAGTTGGAGGAGCAGACTGAGATGCAGATCGATCTCTTGTCTGAGACAAGAGTCTGTGAACTGACCAACATTTGCATAAATAACAAAGAGCACGAGGACTGCTGGTGCCAGCCAAGACACCAGGGGACATAGCAGGAGCAGAAGGCTTGGAGCAAGAGCAAGACTCGAGGACAGACTGTGAGGGTGTAAAAGCCCAGGGGTTCCTTTGTTGGGGCTCTCCTCAGAAGCACTAGCTTGAGCTGTTTCTGTGTCACTGTACAGCGAATAAATGGCTTTATGGAATGAGACATCTGAGACTGTGATGGGAAACCTGGGATGGAGCTAGTGAGGAAACCTGTTCTGTCTGGGTCTGAGTGGGGCGTGCAGGGGGTCCGCTCGGGTCACTGGAGCTGCTGCTGTGAAGGGGCTCCAGTCCCAGCAGTGAAAGTCTCTGGCCTTGGGAGTGTGACTTCCAGAGAGTTTCGAGAATGGTCGGACTGAGAGGTTTCCTTGAAACAGTTTCACAGTAGGACATTTTAACCAGCCATGTTAAAATTTCACAAGCACTAAAAAAAAAAAAGGAATCATAATTTTCACATCAGTACTTCTTTTTTTATTATGTAGAAATTCCTTTTCTACATAATTTATTTATTTATAGCTGGAAGTAATTTTGACAAAATAATGATAAATAAAAGGTAAAAAAATGGTTTAGATCTGGTGCATTTAATTTTCCTCTTTTAATGAGATAGTGACCCCTTGCACTTTCCTTCACTGTGGAGTAATTACTATCTGCTGTTACTAACACTTCCAGAAATAAATGATCTAGTTAGGATTAGAATTAACAAGCATGGCTGATCAAGCCACTACGAACATGCCTTCCTTAGAGTCAGTTTCAGCTGATGTTGTTCTCAGTCTCAATTAGGCACTGTCTTAGAACATTTACTTACTGAATATTTACTTGCTGATCAGCAATTGCTATAACAGTTTCAGGAGCTGTGGAAAAAACACTCAACTAGAATAGGGAAATGTACCTGTCATATTCAGTAGAGGCCCTGGTGATATATATAATGGTAACTTAATAAATTGATGACACTGTACTGAACTGGAATAATACAATTTAGCAATTTTTTTTCAAAGGAAAAATAACATGACTTGTGACTTTCATATTTTTATTTTAAAATGTAACAAAGTGAAAATAAAGGCAAATAATTGTTTCTATTGCATTCAGTGACATTTACTGTAAGTATAATCTAGCAGCTTAATATCTAAATTTCATAAATGCCCTTTTAAAATTTTTCTTCCATATGATACATTAGTTTCAGATTGATAAATTAATGAATATTTACTGTTTTGATAAGAGTGACGGCATAATACACTATTAAAAACTTGTTTGGGGAAAAAGAACAAAAGGGAAATGTTTTTTTATGACTTCAAATCCTGTGCCTTTATACCATGATTTTAATTTATTCATCATAGTACTAAAAAACAAGCAGAGCATGAGGCTTAGGGACCAGAGCACCAGAATCACAAAATCATGTCAAACCAGCTGACAAAGCTGCCTTGGTGGTTCTGAAATCACTCTGCATGGTTCACATATAATCTAGTGATGAAAATAGTTTGTTACAACCTTGAAGGAGTACATGTGAAAGTAGATCTGAAACAGAAACTGTCTGATTTCACAAACACACTGTTTTTTGGTCTGATGCTGAGATTTCTTGAGTCTTAAAGTATCTCCTAGAAGTACTATTAGTTGTTGCTATTATATTAGAATTCTTCATCTATTTCTTTCAGTGACTCAGAGACAATTTTTCTGAAAAGGAATAGAGTTAGAAAACTTCAGATAATTCAGATATTATTAAAATTATCAAATACAATGTACTCTTATCAAATTAAAACAGTATAATATCACTGTCAAAATGAAATATGAAAAAATCTGAGAAGAAATGTATCACAAAAATTTCAGAGTTGCCAGAAAGTTATTCAAAAGCAGGAAAAAGAAACTGCTTGTTGTTATAAGTAGGTTTCAAATTCTTCAGTCTGGAAAAAAGAAGAAATCTCTAGAAGACGTGGCAGAAGGCTTCTATGATCAGTCTAGAGATAGCAAATATAGACCACTTTTTTCCCTGCCTCTTCCAATGGAAGTACTATGGGACATCAGAGAAAAGAAACAGTAAAACAAAAGGAGATCATATCTTGAACTTATCCCTGCCTTGAGCAGGTGGTTGAATTAAACTTCCAATTTGGTTTAAGGAGGGTGGGATGAGTCTGGTAAATAAATCTGTTGAAGTTTCCAAAATTGTTGGAAAGCATTTTGATTTAGGAAGTTACAAATTATTGGACAGTACTCAGAAAAAAATATGCTTTTTTGGATGTTTTTTCTAGCCTAGGCATTGCTTATGCTTACTGTTGGGAAAATAAATGTTCAGGTCATACAGACCTTTGATTTAGCTATGATTTACACTGATATAGCTATAATGTGTTTGTTCATGTGTTATTTCATATTACCTTATTTGGGACTATTAAATGTCCTAAATTTGTAAGATTGTCTACATAGTCTGAATGGTTACTCTTCAAAAGTCTCATTTCTCACAGCTTCTTTATCTTTTACTTTTCCCTCTTCTTGGTTTTTTTTTGGTTTTTTTTTTTTTTTGATGTTAGCAGGTATTATTGTGAGGAATCACAGCAATCCCTCTACACTTTTTTCTTCTCTTTTCCCTTTAGCATTGAGTACATTTCTTCAGCATTCATTAAGATTCCTTTCACTGTGGTTGCCTAAAATGCAAGGCATCCTATATAAATTAGTTCCACAGCTTCTCTCCACAGACAATACAGAGAGGCAGATAACCTCTCTGTATCAGGTGAAGGAAAAAATACATTTTTCTGTTCAAAACTTTCTGATAGTTTCCTTCTGTTTGGTTATCCTGTGACAAAACTAATGCAGCTTTCCTCTTCAATTTCTATTGTTACGGTCCTTCTATCAAGATGGCAACTAAGTTTGCACTGATGGTTAAACACATCTCTTCTTTGAATCTTGTTGCTGACCTCCAATTGCCTGCTATATAAGGTCTAATAATCCATTTTCCAGAGGGATAGTATATTTCAGAGAATTCCCTGGAAATTTGACTATGAATAGGAATGATACTGTGCTGCTGTGGCTGCCATGCTGCTTTTTACCTGTGGGAAGGAAGATTTTCCACTCACTGTGGTTATTGTACGTGAGCCATGTGCTTCTGGTTCCCACCTGAGCTGCTTGTGCTCATGTGTGGTGTTGGTGGTCTCTGCTGCAGTGGAAATTCCCCTCCTGCACTGCAAGAGGGAAACAGCTGAGGAAATTGTCACTGAAGTGGGTCCTAGTAAAGCTCTGAAGAAGCTGGAGATCATAGCTCCCCATGTACTAGAATCTTAGTTAAAGGCTTAGCCTGTACTCAAGTAGCCCCTGAAATCATCAGGCCAGTGCATTAAAAATCATTTGAAAAGTTAACAATCTCTTAGGTATGCATAAGGCTTTGCATTTATTATGGGAAAGAACTCTGATAATGAGACAGAAAATTATTTGAAGCTGACACGTAATGAAGTGGATTGAATACATTTTTATCAGTATATCTTATGGCAAATTAATTAAGTAATAATATAGCAATAGAGAACTGTCTGTTACATATTAAGATTTGGCTTAAAATAATTAGCACATTATAGGAACTACTTATATTCCCACTAATGATTATGACAAAACTGCCATTAACTTACCAAGAACAAAAAATTGTCCAGGAGCAGTAAAAGTAGGAGCAGAACAATATTTTAAAAGTTAAAATGAAATAACTTAGAAATTAATATGCACATAAGAAAAACCAACAGAACTAGTAAACTCCTGCATAGTTATGAGTGTTCTATTTCAAGCTACATTGAAGGCTAAGGTGATGAGAATAAACCTTTCACATCTGCTTCACTAATTGGAACATGACAAGCAGCCAGACTCCACACTAGGTTACAGAACTGTCATGTCAGCTTCAAGAGGGAATTGAAAGGCACCTGAAATCTCAACTTTGCCATGGTTTTTAGAATCATCCATTGCCAGTATGAGAAAAGAAGAAAAATAAATAAGACAAATGTGACGAAGTCCGCACTGATCTAACATATTTTTCAGGCAATCAGCCTTACTGAAGTGCCTTCTTTTGGCAGATTAGCCAGATGGAACAATGATATTCTGCTAGTATGTCTTGGAAGGGGAAAATGACTGCCCCCAAAGTGCATAATTTTGAAAACTGATGTTTGCACCTTGCAGTGTATTTCTAGGTAGCAGCTGTCAAAATAATGTTTGTTTCTTTGGTGGTTTTTTGTTTGTTTGTTTTAATTGTTCTTTGTATCTGGTATATAACTATGCAAACTAGATGCTAGTTGCAGACATAATCAAATACATACAAATAAGACCAATTTTAAAATAAATTTTCTTTTGCTTTTATTCAACAGTACTTCTCTATATGCTAAAATTATGTTGTTTTTAAGAAATTCTTATTCGTGTAAATTGTGGAATTGTTCCCTCACAGTTTACTGTGCATCACTCTAGCTTCTGTAAAGAGATTGCTTTGGGATCAGCATTGTGGCCCACTGGGACAGACAGGTTGTGTGCAGTGGGTGCAGTTTTAAGGAATGGGGTTGATACAGGGGGACTCACTGGTATTGGCATGTTTGCAGCAGGGTCTAAGATTGGAAAACTTTCAAGAACAACGGGAGGTTTACTTGCCGAAAAGCCAAAATGTTGGCCTTTGAACTAATGAATAAGAATACTTGTCTTGTGACCTAAGAACCAATTTAAATTGCCAGATTGGAAGGGAACACTGGAGGAAAAGGTAAAATAGGCAAAGGAAAAATGATTTCCATGACTTTCTAAGGAATGAATTTCATTCTCTACCTCTGAATGAAAATAATACTGAATTTCATGAAGAGGAACATGACTTAGATTCTCATGCGGATGAAGGTTTAGAGGTCTAGATGCTATATCCTGTGTTATTGTATAAGAATTCAACAAAAAAAAGTATTCTGTTTGAGATGCCACTTCATAAATATGCAGACCTGTTTAAAATATAGCACTTTTTCTTTTCCTCTTTGTATAGAAGAACATAAAATATCTCCCAGGTTTTAGTCCAAGACTAGTACCCAAGTTTTCAAGTTTGACTTCCTCGTAGTTTCATGGTGTGTAAGGCAGCATGGAAATGTCTCATTTTACTTACTTGGCCTGTAATACCATTATATATTTTAAATAAGGAGCACCTTATAAGGGCAATGAAAAAAGCCTTTGGAATTTTACAGATATCTTTAATTTTTTTAAAATTGGTTTTGTCCTCAGAGAGTGAAACCAACATGGTTTTTTAATTATATACTTAGAAAGAGAAATTGGTCACTATACAAGTAATCAAATATTTAGACTCTTTTTTATGGGTTTAGTTTTGTTTGTTTGTTTACCTGGAGATGTGAGGGGGTTTTAATATTAATAACAATATTATGATTTCATAATGAAAGCAAAGACAGTTATGTGCATTACATGTACATTAGTGAAATGAACATTGATGGAGTTTATGAGTTTAAGTAGTCTAACAAACAAGTTAAACTGGTTTTGAGGCAATAGGAATACATTAAATAATTTTGCACTTATGTTATTCATAATGTCATTCAAATTCAAGTATGATTTCTTTTATTTCAGCTTAGTAACAGTCTTTGATTTAAATGAATAGCAGATTCTGGAGAAAATGTAATGTGTGTGATTTATTAAAATTCAGAAGGTCTCCTAATAGTAGGCATTGAAAGTGACTGTGCCCAAAGCATGCAATATAAGTGAAATTATTATCAGATTTAAAATGCAGCTTTTTTATTTTTAGTTTCAGTTTCTCCCTTATTTTTTTACCAGTGAAATGTTTAAAGTCTGATGTAGATGTCCAGAAAGTATTTTTATAATTGAATGTTTAAACACTGCATTTGTTCTAATAATGTAATTAGAAACAAAATAAATAAATAAATATTTATGATCATACGTTCCTTGAACTTTTCATATTGATATAAGAAAACTTGAGTGGTACTGCAAATATTACAGAAGAGTTTGGTTTTTTCTTTTCTTCAATTTCAGTTAAAAACTCTTCAAAATTCTTCAGTGCATTCTTTAGGCATTTTTCATATTTATTTTCATGTCCAAGCTATCATTTTTCTTACCCTGAAGGTTGCCTCAATATAATAACTAAATTTTTTAGATTAAAATTATCTTGCTGGTATTAACATACAAAAATCATTCTTACAACAATCTAAGTTCGTGCACTTTCATATTGATTAAAGTCTATATGCTTTACCTTGCTAACAAGGGTGCTATATTTCTGCTATAACAGAAACAGTTAGCAACAGAATTATTAAGGCTTAAAAATCTACAATAAACATCTTGTAATGCAGAGAAAGATTAATTCCTAACAGTAAACAAATACATTACATACTCCAGAGAATAGGAAGATAGAAAAATGAACATCAACTTGATTGTTGTACTAAATCAGAACTATTGACTTCCAAGTAAATGCTTTTTTTATCAGCTTTGCCAGACACTTCATATATAAATCTTATTATTTCTTGTATTGAACTTTAATGCCAAAGCACATACAAAAATTAACATGACAATGGTTCTAAGGAGTTTGCTAAAATTATTGAAGACAGAAAATTTAATGCTAAGGCTGAAACCTATACTATATTTATATATTGTTTTATATATATTTGTAGTCTCAAGCTGCACCAAGGGAAGTTCAGGTTGGACATTAGGAAGAATTTCTTCTTAAAAGGTGGTTAAACTGGACTGACCAGGGTGGTTGAGGAGCCACCATCCCTGGAGGTGTTTAAGGAAAGACTGGATGTGGCACTCAGTGCCATGGTCTAGTTGACGAGGTGGTGTTCAGTGATAGGTTACACTCGATCCATCCAAAAGACATCTCAGGTCTCCTTTCCAGCCTAATTGATTCTGTGATTCTGTGATTCTATCCTTCCCTCATCCTATTGTGATAACTTTTGGGTTAGCCAAATCTGCTTATTGCTTTGGGACCTTAATTTTTGCTCTATCCAGAATTAATAAAATAATTGTGCTGCATAGAACAACGATGACTTTGGCATTAACAGAGATTTGAACTATCATCAGTGACCCAGATTGCCCTTAAAATAAATAGGAACCAGGAAGGTGGATAATCTCTTATGTAAATTATATTAAATTAAATAGATGCTAGTAGTAAAGCTGAAATATCTATTATTCTATATAACTGCAAGGCCTCCTTTTCTAACATTTGAATGCTTTCTGCAAGCCTGTGCCTCAAAAATATTTATGATAGACAGAATGCATAAGGCTAATTACAGATGAATTTTTACGGTCTGATTGACCTGCAGCTGAGACCAGAAACTTAAAAAAAATTCCCTAACACATGCATTAGACAATATTCTATGTTAAAGCACAACTCTTGTGCTGCAAATGCTACTTTAGATAACCAATGCTGAGCAGCTTCATTCTTCATCAGAAAGGATATAGCTGGTTGAACAAAATTAGTATAACTATCCACTTCTTGTCCTCTCACAGCAAAAAGAGAAAAAGCCCTTTTTAAGGACTCTTCTAATATTAGAGAACTTCTATTGCTGTGTCAGTATATGATCCTATCAATGCAGCCATAGTGCTAACAACTTCTAACATATCTAAAGAAACTCATAACTGTTGAGTGAACTTTGCAGAATCGTGGAAGGGTAAAGAGATGTGTTGTGCTTTTAAAAAGATGGAACCTTTATTTAAGATTATCTACAATGCAATGTATGAATATTGCTACACAGTGAAATCATGTAGATGGGAAAATTTACACATGGATTGTTAAAATACATCATTACTAAAATAAAATATCTGCCTTCTTTTTTTCTCCCCAGAACAGAATATTGAATTCTTATTGTTGCAGGATTCTACTTGCATTTAAAATTGCTCATATATTTGCTGGATTGTTTGTCTCTTCATTTGCGTTATGTTCATATCCAGCAGAATATAAACATATGTTAAGGTGCAAATAGCTACCTGTTTAAAATTTATTATTTCCTTTATATAATTTAAAGCCCCATTCAGGCTTTTACCTCTCTACTGTCGCTTTCTTTAACTACTATTAAAAGCTATTACCATAAGCTGGGTGTTTGGTGGCTGCTGCAAAATAGCCTTACAAGACACTAAATATAAACTGCATTTGGCTTTAGTTAGTGCTCTTATTGCAGTCCAGGAAGTCATCAGCAGAATGTATGTAAAGATTGAACCATGTGCCATTGCCTTAAGCTTTTCACTTTGAGGACCTAAGTTTGGCGTTGCACAGTGAAAAAAGCCTCCAGTTTTATGAACCATACTCGGATGCACACCAGTAACTTTATTTTCCAGTAATGGTCATACTTCAACAAATAGCAATTCATTTATTCTGTATATTTTAAAATCCCAAAAGACCCTTTGATCCCAATTCCCTATTATTTGAGGCATAATGTCATTTTCTAAAAACATTGGGAACATAAATTTTGAATCTGCAGTAAATGAAGGTATGCTTTTAAGGAGTCAGCCACTAATTTGTATCTAAGTTGAGTGTCACAATGGGAGAATTATAAACGTATATTGTATTATTAACATAATGGAGAGATCTATAACTGTATGGTAGGAGGGGGTCAAAATAGATGAGCCTGAAGTCAATAGTACAATAATTATTAAGCTCTCTAGATGATCAAAGAAACAGAAAAATCACTCTTTTACTCTGGCTATATAAAATATGGAAATAACCCAAATATAAATATTCATGATAATGCTTATGTCGAGTTGTTCTTCATTAAGATGGCTAAAGAAGCTGGTTTATTTTTTATTTATTTTTAAGGCTATGTGTTATTGCAGGCAAAAATATCAAGGCATCATAGGAGGCTGAACAGCAACATCTTATGTTCCTGCATGTCTTGGACAATAATTTTTCCTATCAAAGCGAAGGAAGAGTTTGTGTCTGCAGTGGGATACTGGAAGCATTATCACCTGAGCTTTAATTCAGTCTACTAAGCTATTATGGTGATACATAGTTGTGACAGCTAATTTTGACCTCCTTCAGAACCATTGCCCATTGATCTCTTCCAGACACAAGTGTTCTTATATGCTTACCAGGTATAGTTTAATTAATTCTGTGCCTTCCACCTGGTGGTGAAAGGAATTGTGATCATCTGGTCTGTATTGTGTAGGACAAGTTTTGTTTCTTCATGAACATGTGGGCAAAATCTGTCTCACATATGACTAGATTAGATTATGTTTGTTTTCATTAGTAGAGCAACGCTGAAGCTCTATTGATTTACTCCCTTTGAATGACTGATCTCATATTTCCAACCAAGCAATATCTAAAAGAAACATATTTTGCCATGTTGAAGAATAAAATTCTTCAATAATAAAAAATCTCTTTAAGTATTCTTCCATGAGTAGCTTCTTCCAGTTATTGTTTAAATTTTGAAAATGTAAATGATAAAGCTAGCAGCAACTCTGGACAGAACTGACTCTCTCACTGGCTTACTTTGCATTCAGTTATTCTGGAGAAATTAAATTAAATTAAATTTGCAAAAGCAGCAGCTATTCTAGATTCCGTTTGATCATCCTTTATTTATTAGTATTGTGAATATGGCAAGGAGCACGCATTGCTGAACAAAGATAACTGCAGACAGTTTTCTTAACTGCAGCCAATTACGTGTGTCTCAGCAAAGCTGCAATGTAACAGAAATCTGTGACATGCCTCAAACTGAGCTGTGCATGCACATTGCAGATCACTGGGACGATCCCTGCTGATGCACTGTGTTCCATCGTGTTGCAGCAAATGATTGTCTTGTCTCTTCGCTGCATCACAGAAGGCACTAAATTGCTTCTGGACTTAGATATATGCCTGCATGAACAAATGTTAGGCTACAAGCTGAGAGCCTTCTTAGAAATGTTACTGTACCAAATAGGAAAAACACATTGTCGTATCAGTGAATGGGACTGTTCATTTATGATATTTTGGGCTTTCCTTCACTCTGTCACTGTGGCTTTGATTTTAGTATTTTCTCCATTTTAATGAGAAAATATTAGGTAGCTGAGAAAAGTGGAATATTATAAGCTATATGAATGTCACAAATTTTATGAAAAAATCTTCCACATCTTCCTGATAACTGATCACTTATAAAAAGATGACCAAAGTAACTTTTGAGCAATTAATTATTTGATTATGATAATGGAGGGAAAAGTATTCTGAGTTCACTTTCTGTTTGACATGTTGAGAGAAACATTTATTTGTATGTTAGCATTACAGACCTCAAAAGCTGCAATTAATAGAAAGACCATAGTCTAACAATAGCATGTTTTAGAAAGCACTTTATTTTTGGTTTTCATAGTCTGATTTACCCAGATATAGTTTTTGTTCTTTTGAATGATAATAGGGATTTAAAAGAACAAAAATACTTGTGATTCAATAGATTTAATATTCTCTGGTCAGAATTTTATTTTATTAATTATTTTCCTTAAATGAATAACAATATTTGCACATGAGGTTTTGTTTAAAAGAGGGCAGAGGAATAGAGGATTTGATTTTCGGGCTATTTCTAGAAAATTTCTATTTTTTTTTCTCAGAACATCAGCTCCATGTTTTACAATGTCATCCTGATGTAATTAATTCAATTTTTATTAAATTTCATTCTGTTTACTGTTTCTATGGTAAATACCTGCAAGCACTTTTTGCAATATTAATAGGGTTAAAACATTGGCATTCCTATGCATGCCATAGCATATTCTTCAGAGCTGTGCTTTTTTGCTTCATTGTATTAAATTGCATGCATTGATGGTATAGAGAGGAAAAAGGTCTAAAGGAATCGTTTCCATTCAAGCAACTGAGAACTGTGTATAATATCTATCAGCCATGAATTGTTTAAGGAAACAAATACTTCTTCCATAAATAATCAGAATGGGGAAAGTAATTTAAGTGTGTGAAAGAACTGCTCCCTGAACCATGTTCAGATATTTCTGGCCTCTCATTAAAATTATCCCCTACAGAAATATTCCTCAAATCCTTAACAACTTCAGAAGTCTACACTTTCAAAGTATTAAAGTAATTATTTTGAGGACTTGTGACAAGTTTCCTACTTTTTCAGCTGAGAACTGATATTATAACCCACTGATGTACAAAACCCCACAGATTATCAGATTGACTATGGCATTGCTAATCCAAATTTGTATCCCATTGAATAGAAATTTGCTTTGAACAGTTTGGTTGCAGTGCAACACATATCTGAAAGCATACAAAGTGCTTCATCTCAGTGCTCCTCTTCCAGATAAACAATAAAAGGATACTGGAAAAGCATACGTGTAAAGGAGTGGGAAAGCACTATGAGTACACGCAAGGCTGAGGCTTGCACATGTAGAATATGGAATTGAAAGCATACATTTGAATCTGAAGATCCAGCAAATGTGGTTTTATTCTTTTAATTACTATGAATTTAGTACAGAGGGTGAATCAGAAAAAAAAAAGATATATAAAAGAAATATTATTTTTTGGCCTCTGTATAAATTTCAGGGTGAAACTTTTTCTCTTCTTTTTGTTTTAGTGCCAGCAGGAGCGAGCATTGTGTAAAAGCATAAAAAGTGTGAAAGTGATGAAAAATATCAGCTTCAAATTCAGATTGTCCTTTAGTCTTCGGCTATAAAACGTTTCTATGAGGTGCAATTTCATATTTTGTATTTCTGTGGATTTGTTAGGTTTGAGAGTCCAAGAAATTGGGAACTTATCAGGTGCATGAAGTTGTATAAAGAAGAGTTCTCTCAGACATGACTGAGTATGAATACATCAATGAAACTGTGAAACCTTCTTTAGTTACAGTAAATGCTCATTTAGTCACAGTGACAAATCTTGGAGTCAATATGGCAAACAATGTAAAAGTAATAGGGTAAATCTAAGCACAATAAATACAGTGGAAAACTACCTACATTAAAAAAGATGCCAGAGCTGTTTGTCTGTAAAACTGTTGTCCATTTGAAGTTAGCAAATACCTAGCCAATGCTAGAACAAATTTATATTTAGCCCAGGTAAAATGCAGTTAAAGTACAGAAGGTTAACAAAGGAAATATGATGCTCACACTGAAAAACAAGAAAAAAAAAATCCTCCTATCAGAGAAAGCTCCTCATTGGGACATCAATAGCATCTTTGGCTGTATTCGTGAAAGGTCTGACATATCCCTAAACATTCATCATATGTAGGGGGAAAAAAAAAAGTTGTGACAGGAACTCCTGTTTTCTTCAATATTGTCTTTTACTTAGCTGATCACAGAGGGAAAAATAAAAGAGATAAGAGCTCTTCAGAATCACAGTAAAAATTTCATCTCAAAAGCTGAAAAAACAACTGGGCAAGGAAAAACACCTTCAACAGTGGTTACAGTAAGGATGACTTTGAAAAAGACAGTATTTTGGGCTGATGTGATGAAAAGATGTCAATAATAAAGATTGTGTTATTTGAAATTTCTTAAATTACTTATTCTTTCTTACCTTAAGTGAATCCTTGGAGTCTATTTATGGTATTTTTTCCTATGCTAGCACTTTGGAGTCCTTTATAAAATACTGACATCTATCAAACATACTGAAAATTCCATTCTTCACTTCTTAAGTGAGAGAAATAAATAGTTTAATGGAAAAAATTTTATCATTTGCTTTTGAGGGCTGGTCCAAGTAGCAGGAATTTGAGTCAGAGGTGAAACTTGTGCCAAACAGTCAGATCCATGCATTTTGGAAAGTGCTAATTTCCACAACTCTTTGAGTGAACGAAAGAAGAAGGTGAAACTTCCTGAGGAGCTCACAACAACCTTGGGAACTAAAGACAGCTGTTTTGGGAACAGGCTATGGCTTTTAATGTATATTTTATTGACCTGGAGTGAACTGTTTTTAGGAGAAAACCAGTAGGAAAAATTACACTTGTGTATAGAATTATATTGTCCCAGTTCAGGAGCTGCTTCCTAAACCACAGCCATTGCCACTGATCAAGATGCCTTGGAAGTGGCACAAATAGAGAGAGGAATGTGGAATGACTGACTGGGGAGCAGATCTGAAAAAAACCTGGGGATCCTGGTAGAGAGAAAATTGAGTGTAAGTCAGTAGAATACCCATGGAATGATGAAGGTAGCCTGAATAAAAACAGCAGAGAATTTCTCTGGGTCCAGAGAAGCTATTACTCCCCTCTACTTGGCCACCCTTGTAGTATGTTGTCCTGCGGCAGCTCTCCCAGCAGAAGAGAGAGATTGAGAACTGGGGAGAAACCAGTGAAGGACCAACAAGATGGTTAAGGAGATGGAGGACATCGCAGTAAAGAAGAAGGGTAACTGGGTATATTCAGACTGGAAAGCCAATAAAATTCTACTGTCTAAAAGGGTATTACAGTGAAGATTAAGCCAGCCCCTTGCCAGATATTCACCAAAAATATCAAGAAGTAACTGTGACAGCGCTACAGCAAAGAAAACTGCAGTTACATGATGGGGAAGGATGCTTCACTAGAAGAGGTGTTAAGCATCATAGGAGATTGCCTAGGGAATGAGGAATCAGTGTCTCCAGGGATTTTCCGACCTTGTCTGGGGAAGGCCCTCAGAAGCTTGGTCTAGTCTTGAAGATATCCCAGGTTTCTGAGCAGAAGGTTGAACAAAGGTCCAATTCTAACATAGGTTTTTCTGTGATTCTCTGATCATACAATGATTTAAAAAATAAGGCAATGCTGCCGGATGGAAGATACAGAAAAACACCTAGACAGAAAATGTAGTTCAGAGGGAGTGTTTTTAATATAAATATTGAAAAATGGCACCTCTCTCCTCCAGTGTTGACAAAAGTTACCTTCTCTTTGATTTGTGCTTTGTTCAGAGTAGCAGGACTTAGTACCTGACTTTTACATAAATATGATTACAATAACAAGG
>VWZQ01003258.1:413999-472128 GCA_013397015.1 Myiagra hebetior | reverse complement strand
TTTTTTTTTTTTTTGGTCACAAATTATAGAAAACCAGAAATACTTCTGTCCAGAATCTTGGGTGTATTTGGGTCTGAATATTTCAATGTCCACCTATTTCGCTCTGTTTACCTTCAGTGAAGACAAACAGTTGTACCAGAAAACTAGCTAAAGGTTACCAGACTCCCCATCATTAAATCAGCTACACAGAGAACAGAGTTTGCAATAATTTTATGGCTGATAGTTCTGATAGTTCATATCACACATGAGGTGAATTAATAATATGGATATGAAGAAAAACAATTTATTAATGTTAATAACTCTTCCAATAAAATTTCCAGGAGGACCTATAGTGATAAATTGAATAATTATGAGTATAATTATGACTAACTAGAACCATAATTTCATGCTAATGCAATAATAATGACACAAAAGTGTAGATCATGAATTTTAACTGCTCAGTTATTCCAAATTTCCACAAAGAGATCGAAAAAAAATATAGGAACGCCCAAAAAAACCTCCTCAGCCTTAAAATCTGATCAAGTTATGCTTTGCTGCCAGAAAAAAACCTATTCATTTCTTAAATAGACATCACTTTGATTATTTTAGTGGATTGCAGGAAAAAATGTCATCTCATTTAATTAGAAATCTAGTAGTAACTTGAAAGCAGGAAATTGATAGTTTATGTAACACACTATGAATCATCTATCAATCCTCTGGTGATCTCTGAGAAGAAAAAAAGGAACACAGAGAAGAATTATGGTTAAATTTCACTGTAAACATAGAATTGTCATACTTGTGTTTATATCTGGGGAAGGGTATATGGAGGATAATCACCCCAGAAGAAGCAAGTGTTCAGTAATCATATCAAGTATAAACTGCACCCCACAAAATGAAGGTCAGATTAATTTTTTACCAAATTATTTTGGGATGGAGGATAGGGAGGTAAGCAAAAAAAAGAGGAGTTGGTGAAAGATTTCTCTAAAACCAACCAGTTTAATTCCTGATAATTTATTACAAAAGCTAATTAATCTCTTTGGTTTCAGGATGACTCACAACAATCTAATGCAGGGTCCAAGACAATTGCTGTTGTTTTGGTTTAATGTGTCCCCCTGATGGTGTACACTGTTTTTTGTTCATTAAAACTTCTGGGAATTAAAAGTAGTGGAGCAAAACTAATATATATTACCAGCATATGTGTCTTTAGTTCTCTTTTTCATTTTGGTACAAGAAAAGAAATTTTTTATGCTTTTTCTTCACAATATGGAGAAAAACCCTGAATCAAAATCTGATATAAAACATACATATTTACATATTGCAGGCAGTGACTGTAGTTATTTGTTTATCTAGGCACTCAAGAATGTGAGGACAAATTTATATGAAAAGTTCAGCTATGGTTCAATTGTGTTTCTCTGATGACTAGTTGATTAACCCAAGGGGCCTGAAGAAGAAAGGACTCTGTCTTTTTTCCTAACCACTAATCCTTGAAAAAGCAAAAGTTAGTGAGGGCCAAATTTAAGCCGAGGAACATGCTGACACTGTATCTACAGGGATTTTCCTCATCACTGTTTCAGCCCATCTCCTGGTTCTGCTTGGTTAGGACGGGTAGATGTGCCACCTCGCCTTGCCTCGCCTCCTGCCAGCCTTGACACAGCGAAGGCCACGTCAAGACAGGATTGTAGCTGATTTGTTTTCAGATACCTCAGGTAAAACCATTCTCCTTGCCGGTTTTATTCCCACCATGACGTAAATCTGTCAGGTTTTGAAGACAAATTTCAAGGAGTACCTAAAGTGCATTTTGGTTTGGAGAAAAACAGAATTGGAAGGCAAAGGAAGATAATATTTTTTACAGGAAGATATGTAAAAAGAGGTACAGGCATAAAACTGATTATATCAATAATATTATCCAAGAATGTCCAGTACATTATTTTAGTCCTGTGGGGAGATAGATCATGAAGTTGGGTTATTTGGGGTTTTTTTGCCTTTCCTCTATACAGGCATTTTTGCGCTATCGTGGTGCTTTAAAAAGGATGTGGTAGTAGCAGGATATTTTGAAGAATCACAGGGGGAATGTTTAGAAAAATATAAAGAGAAATGGGAATAGATAGTTATATAAAAGTAATGAATTGCACAGTGCTTCAAGAAAGAGTTTCTAAATAACAGTGTAGGAAGTATCAAAGAAATAAAGTGGCATAGAAAGCAAGCCACACTAGAATAAATGAAGAGGATGGAAACAAGCCTGAGGCATGAACAAGAGGTTGCTCCAAATTCTGGCAGGGATTTAACTCTCATGTGAATGGCCTAATTTAATCTCAAAGCTAAAAGAAGATATAGCTGCATTCAGCTTCCTGGTTCCCTTGAAATTAGGAACACTTTAAAGCATTGATCCCATACTTTTCTCATCATTTTTCAGCAGCCAACAATATTAAGCTTTAATTTGTAACACACGTCAGTATGGTTTCAGCTACAGTGGAGCCAGATAACATTTCCTCTTACACAGACAGATAAAATATAAAAATGAACCTGACCAAAGGTTAATAATTAATATAATTCCCAAGAATGCTTTTTTTAATTGAGAACAGACTACTTAAATAAAAATAATAAATTTCTATTTCAAAGGCTTTTGTGCTAAGATTAATAACTCTAGTAGATTGAAATGGAGACAACGTAGATAGCACATGCCTTCTGCATTTTTTTTCCTTCTTTCTTTCTTTTTAACCTTGCTTTTGGGACTAAGTCAGAGAAGTGAATGAAATCTTTACAATGAAATCATTGAAATTTGACTTAGCTTGATTATATCTTCAGATGGGAGAAAAGCTATAAAAATCATCTAATGGGATATTTGATGCACTAGTATGGAAGATTTTAAGTTTCACACACGCACACATTTTAACTAAAAAACTTAATATTATCCTCACTATTCTACATTTTATAGTTTCAAACATAATTTTCATTTTTTCAGGTCCATATTGCTCAGTTGAATCTGTGAATCTGTCTTTCCACTTGAATACAGTATCTTTATTCTTGCTTTGAGTGTTTCCTAACTTACTTCAAGTTTGAATATCACTTATCTTCTTAATGAATATATGAAGACAGAAATTAATTTACTGTCACTGAGGGTTTTTATTTTGCCTTAAATATCTATGAGCAGTACTGAACATATCCAAATTTTTACACTCTTGTTTAGTAGCCCATCTACAATTTTGAGTAACTAGCCACTCCACCTGAGCGCACGACACTCCAACTCCTGCATCATGAAATGCAAAAGCAAGAAAATTCTAGTACAAGATAGTTTAATAAGTGAAAAAAAAAGAGGAAAGAGAGAGGAGAAAACTAACTGAAACCTCCACAAAACATAAATGATGTAAAGGCAGTCACTCACTGCCTCTCACGAGCAGATAAATGCCCAGTCTCTGAGCAATGAGTACCTGCCCAAACCCCACTTGCTCTTCTTTCTTACCCCTGAGCGTGATGGCACATGGTATGACATATCTCTTTGGTCAATTGGGGTAAACTTTCATGGCTGTCTCTCCTCCCAAATTTTGGTGCATCCCCAGCCTACTTGCTAGTGGAGACAGAGTGAGAAACAGTGAAACAAGCACTGATCCACCAGGAGCTAAAGCACTGGTGTGTTATCAACACTGCTTTGGTCACAACTCTAAATTGAAATATAGCATCATATGGATTACAATTTTAAAAAAATTAACTCCATTCCACTCAGATCCAGTACAAACCTGTTTCTCAGAATATCCGAAAAATGCAAGTGTTTACAAAAAAAAACCCAAAGCCAAAGAAAAACATCAAACAAAACAATACCCATATTTAAATAGATTTATATCTCTTATATGTTTCCATTATCAAACCTGCACTGTTTGAATAACATTGTTCTAAATCCTTTTTCTGTGAGAATTTTTAATAAACAAATATACAGTAAGAAACCTGAAAGAAAAATTGGTCTAACACTGTTCTTTTGTGACCATTTTCTTTCTGATTGCTAATCAGATATTTTAATCATCTAAGCTCTGATTTCATAAAGTATTATTTAAGAATAATACATGCTTACTAAAAATTAAATGTCTTCTAAAAGCATTGTAAGATATTAGAAGTCTATTGTGAGCCAGGAGTACTTAATTCTCTGTAGGTCTAGTATAGTTCTCAAAAGAGATATACAAGGGCATGAGTAAAAGAGAGACAATCAATCAAAGTTTACAAGTAATATACAGGGGGTTTAACATACTGTTTATAGTAATATATCCAATTACTGCTGGTGTTTGTGGTACATGTATTATGCAGATTTGGTGCCTTAGAGCCGTTCTTGATTTTTTTTTTTTAAGACGCTGTGCAAATATAATGGCCATAACTTAATTGCTGTTGTCAGGTACCGATATCAGATGTATCGTTTGTGTGTTTTGAGGTGTTCATTAACAAATGGAAAAATGCTCTGGCAATCCAGCTTTCACAAGAAAGATTAAGAGTATAGCAAATGCTTTCATAAGCATGCCTTTTGGCCTTCCCTTACGTCTCTGGAATAAAGAAGGAACTGACCTACTTAAAGTACTAAACACTTCAAAAGCTGGATAGCTAACAGAATTAATAGTTAAATATATTGAATTGTACAGATTGTTTTATAACTCTATTGCTAAACATAAGCCCATGGATAGCTCTTCTTTTCTAACACAATTTAAATATGCTTCTTTAACTTTGCATAGAAGTTGACTAAACATCTTAATATCAGCTATTGCAGGATATTTTTGAAGAGTTTTTGCACTAGTAATTTCAGTTTCTAATTTTTTAATCATTATTAAAATTAGGGTTGTTATACTTTGGTAACCTTCTGCCCTCCTTTTTGAGAGATGCCTTTAAAAATGTTAACATTTTGGCATAAAATCTTCAGAATGTTTTAATAGATTTTTTTGTTTTATAAACATTTAGAAATAATGAACATTGTTGAAGCTGAATGCTTAATAGATAAATGAGACTAAACAAAATTTTTAAAAGTTAGAAGGGAAAAGCTGAAATTTAATTTTATTTTAATATCACATTTGATGGAATTTCAACAACTATTTTGTAACACCATTTCCATAAAAGTTTTGTATTCAAGAGTAGTAAGTCTGCACAATGAGAAAATTAGGAATTGACCTCATATCTTATCAACCATTTGATTTTAAAACATGCAATTTTTAAATAAGAAAGAACTACATGTGAACCATGAGGCACAAGTATTACTATATGGTTAATGCAAACAATGTTAAGAATGTGCATATATAGTTAAGCCATCTACCTCATATTACCCAGCAATGGTCCTGTCTGATATAATCCTGAGCTGAACTTGAAAGCTCTGTCAAGTCACAAGTCTGCTGAGGATGTTCCTTCAGGCACACTGGTACTTCCCCAAACTGCATCATGTACAAATTTCCCTTCTACTGTTATCTTAGATATATTTGAAGAGAAAAACTACTACAGATTACCACATTTCCCTATAGGTGAAGTCATATGCAGTTGGAAAGGACCTACAATGATCGGCTAGTCCAATTCCCTGGGCAATTCAGGGTTGACAAAAAGTTAAAACCTGTAACTAAGGTTTGTAGAACATTCCTTGTCTTATCACTACATGCCCCTGTAAAATGTCCCTCTCCACTGCCCTTGTAGGCCTCTTTAAACCACTGGAAGGTGCTTTAAAGGCTCCCCAAAGCCTTCTCTTGTCCAGGGAGAGCAACCCCAACTCTCCAGCCTATCTTCATAGGAGAGGTGCTCTGATCATCTTCATGACCCTCCTCTGGACTGACTCCAGTGGATGATATTGGGTCTAATGTTGCATAATTTGGGCCCCCAATGAGTCTATTAGGCATAATTTTGTCATCAGACCACACGTATAATAAGCTGAGTTGAAGAATAAGGTATTTCACTTATAAATTCGGGACATATCTTTGGAGAACAGAGTAAAAAGAGAATTTTGATATCTTTTTGTACTATTAACAAAAAGTGAATCATCCCTTTTCTGTTGTGATACACTACAATTATGGATATTGCTCTAGTACAATCTGTGACATGCATAATGGAAATTAATTGTATATGGTATTATCAAATCAATCATCATGTAATTACAAAACCTAAAAACAATATTTGCACTCTGTTGAAAAAAGTAAGAAAACAGGAGGTTAACCATCATTAAAAGCATAGGATTTACATCAGAAAGGAATATTACTGTATTTTCTGTTCTGTTCTTCATTTAACTATGCATGTTCAAAATAAATCTGTGAAATGCTCCGTAAGAAACTGAACTCAGTGCCTATTAAACCCAGGAATAAATTCTTCCCTGGTTCACTGAATTTCTCTGAGCATGCATCTTCCCAAATTGATTCCAACAGCTGCCGTTGACACAAAAGGTAGTCAGCATTTTACATATTTAGATGGGGACTAAAATGCAGATTTTGAAGGCTTTAGGGTTTCACTATTTTAAACATGGCTGTTTTAAACATAGATTTATTTTTCTCAGGTATGTATGGTCACAAATTAATTCATTTGTAAAGTGAATTCAACAGTCAGAGCCAAAGAGTAGTTCTCCTAGTGTGTGCAAAAGGTAGGACTGAGATTCAGACCTCTGAATCTTGGGAAACTGCTATAATTTAAATCTATTTTTCAAGACATAATTGTAGCTTCATTGGTATAAATGAAAACAGTGTAAAACCTGCACTTCCGGAAAACAGAAATGATTCATGTCCTTTATACTCTTAAAATAAATTGTTTACAACACATTTAAGTATAAATGACCATCAAACATTGATCAAGGAGCTAGAAATTGATTTTCATTTTAATTTATTCTCTTCCTTTCTCAAACTGTCAAACAAGTAAAGGCCATTTGTGCGATGGAATAATTTACATAATTACGATGAACCCTGTTTTCTTCAGAGTTTTGCAGTACCCGTTAGGTTATTCCATTGATAAAATTATGCAAATAAAACTAATACATTTGACTACTTCTTTGCTTTTGAACAATTTTTATTTAGTTATGTACAGTGCTATTCAGTTAATTGAAGCAGCCAGGTAAAAGCAAAATCCTGTCAATTAATCAGTTGTCCAAATACTAGTTTTACAGATTTATATTATTCAAGGAGACAGTCACTTTATTTAATTAATTGCTTTAAGCTAGACACCCCGACTGAGAATTTATTTCATTTTTTTGAGTACCATTTAAGAGAGTTAATTTTAATATTTGGGAATGATATGTAGAGACAGCCAGACCTTGTTACTATGTGAATAGTTGTTTAACCAAACAACTGCTTGTATAGTTTGATTTCTCACTGAAAGGATATGCTTCATATATGTATTTCACAGTCATAGCTGCTTATTTCTTAAGGAAAAAAGAAAGTCTACATTATCTTTAAAGACCAGACAGAAATCTGAACAATTAAGTTAAATTCTAGTGAGGCTTGTACTTTATCAACAGAACCACAAAATAAGTTTTAATTTCAACAACAAATTGTGACCTCATTTTTCACTTTAACATTAGACACAGATATAAATTAACTCTTGAATTCTAGGATGACTTTGCAAGGCTGAAAGAATTTTCTTTCAACTGAAACTGAGCAAATCTTGCCTCAGCTAGTATCAAGGATAATATAAACAAGATATCAACATAATATAATTTGCAGAGAAACATCTTTTAGAGTGGAAATACAGGGTAAGCGCTGCAGAAATTCTTTGAGATTGGCAAGACTCAGAGAAGAGATAAAATAAGGGTCTTTTAATGAGGCATAAATAGGATGTTGATGGTGGGGATCACCTACTCCTCATTACTGGGATCTGCTTGGTTTTATTTGTATGTGTTACCTCACCATGAGTTGCTGCCTTTTGACTGCTCCAAGCTGAGTGTGAGTGTGGCCCTGCAGCTTCCCCAGTTTCAGCCCCAGGGGTTTTATTTTGTTGGGCAGTGAGCCCCTGTGTTTGCCAGAAACTTCCCACAGCTTTTTATTGAGAATAGCAAAAATGACATTTTCTGGGATATGCATTTTATTCCTATTTACATGTAAAGTGTATAACCACCATAAACATGAGTTTTTATAAATTCAATATATTGAAGACTTTTTTTCTTTTTCCCCTTTTTATTCCCTGTGCATTGCATAATAAAATATTTGAGGAAAAAATGTATATTCATGGTTTCTAAGACATTTTTTGTAGAAGAAACAATCACTAACAGAAAAAATTCTAAGGCATTTATAAACCATCATTTTTTTTAGTGAAAAGCCAATTAATCATAAAAATCTTATTCTGACATTAAACACTTATTTTGTCTTAAAGTGTTTTAATATTTTTACAATACCAGCAAAGACTGATATACTTTTGGCTTTGTATCAATCACTTTGGTACGACTTTGAAGTTCAATATAAGAATAGATTATTATATATTTATTTTAAGTTCACATACCATGGCAGAGAAGGAACACTTGATCACAGAGGTCCATTAAATTCCATTTAAAATGAACAGTTGCAGAACTTTGTAGTGATTAATTTTTAATTCCCCAGTCATGGTGGCTTAACATACAATTGTGAGTGTAAAAATTTTTTTTGATAACAGAAGTGAAACTATAGAGAAAAGGCAGTAAATTTTCTGTAACTGTGTTTTTTATTTATATGAAGGTGATTCATGCTGTGACTTTTAAAGCTGGACTATCAAAGCATGTAAACATAAAATTAAGAAGGAATAAAATGTTTCAGTGATTATAATTTTAATCCTGTTGTGAGTAAGAGACTAAAATCTAAGAGAGAAAGGAACTAATTGTAATGTATACAAAAGGTGCTGTATTATCTTGCTTCTGAAATTCTTTATATAACTAGCTGTCATGTAGAGCTAAGTTCTTAACTTTCTTTAAGGATATTAAAACAAATAATAATGGGCTGAACTAAAGGAAGTTACTTTAATTTTTATTGTCATACAGATTATAATTATCCAAATAGATTTGAAGAAGAGATGATTAAGAAGGGTCCCTTTGCCAAAAACCATAAATAATTGAATTGTCTTTTGTGATTTACAATAGTTCACCTACAATGGCTCTTATACAGCAGCTTTTCTACTGATCTCTGCAGATGACAAAAAATCTAAGAGGTGACCTAGAAAAAAATATTCCCTTACATGGGTAATATCATATGAACAAAACCTTCTAATTGTACCATGTTTTCTTGCGACAATGAGTATGAGTCAAACAACAAAAAAGAAGTAGGAAGAAGTGCATGAGAAAAGCAAAAAGATTCCTCCTTGCCAACTGGTGATTTATGGTATACACCTGCTAGTGTATCCTTTCCACTCATGTCTTCAAAGTAACCCACACTTCTCTCGTCACTTTAGTTATTAATTCTGAAACACTTGTTCTAAAAAGGAGCTAAGGCAATTAAAAATCTCTTCTCAGGTTATATGCCTTTTGCATATTGCAATATAGTTTACAAATGCTGAGGAAGGTTTTTATATTCTAATTTGAGTACTAGAAACATGTCAACCTTTGCAGCATTGGTGGGCTAAAGTAAGCCACACAGAGCTCTTTGTCTATGTGATTAGAATGCTTTCTGTACATGAATTTGTCTCATGTTTGGGCAACACACTGACATTTGCAGCATAGACGTTCCCCTTAGTGCAATAATTCCTTAATCAAGACCATGCTGTAATGTGGGCAGATGTTTAGTTAATTTTAACTCCTGTGATTAGCATCATCTAAGTTTTGTTTTTCATTTATGAAAATTGAAAATAGTTAAATAAGCTTAAAAATATTTCCTGGTTTATTTAAAAAAGAAAACTATTTGGAAACATCAACCAGATATGTGTTCAGCACTGTTATTTTCTGGAGTCGTCAGCAATCCTGATAAGGTTCCTTTAAATCGTGTGGAAAATCTCACTTATTTGCAAAGCTACACCCCTAAAAGTAAAGTGGATTTTTTTGAGTTGCACACAATATTGTCATTGTGAGAAGAGTTTGGAAGGAAAACTTTTATGCCAAAAATGTTTTTTTGCAGACTATCCAACTCAACAGATGGCCTCTTTGGGTGTCATGAATTTACTCCTGGTAGTTATAATGAGCACTGTCCCACAGAGTTTTCTGAAGACAAAGTCCCTAGGTTATCTTAATCTACCAGGATATATCTTTCTGTTTACATTTATGGGCATCACAAGTTTTTCACATTAATTTTCTAAAAGTGTCTTTCAAAGTCATTATTACTTCATTACAATGGAGTAATATGAAGTAATATGAATTACTTCATACCCCAAGTGTTGCCCAAGACACTATGAATATTTAGGGCACCTTCTGTGGTTGCTCTCTTCATGCACAGCATGGTGGGAGCTGCCTGCTGTTGTCAGGACACTTTTATGACTGCAGAGTGAAAGAACTGCAGGGGCTATGCTTGGAAGTCAGTTCCTCACACCACCATTAACTGAAAACCATCTGGAGCATCTACAGATGCTTGGATCTGACTTATCCTATTGTTGCCAAAGTGTTGTAACCCTATCTAAAGGGATGTCAAAAGGTGGTGACTTTCTATCAGAAAGATTTATTATCAAGATGTCTACTGATATGCTACCGCAGTTCTGAAAATGAATAAATTTTAAAAAGAAACAAAACACTTCAGTTTTCACTCATATCAACTGAAATATGGGCTACTGTTATGTATTCAGTAAGTATTGTATTGCCTATTCTAGATTTTGTTTTTGCCTACATTTTTTATGGTCTACTAAGGTTCTTCTGTTTCTACTTTACTGTTCTTCCCATGTATTCTGCTTTCAAATTTAGACACTGCTAATCTGATCTATGATTTCTGAGAATTTTTAAGCTAATTTTTCTCTTTTTAATTCCAAAACAAGTTCTAGTAAATATATGACTATAAAGTAAATCTTAATGTTAAAGTGTTAAGGAGAATGCCTGTTTCTCATCATTAGTTTGTTTTGCTTTTGACTAGGAAGATTTTGAAGATTAACAAGTCCTGAAGTCTATTCTTTTTCAAATGTAGATTATTCTTTCTGTCTAGCAATGTTAATTCATATTAGACTAATGGCCATGTAATTTTAATGCTTTGATTCTTCTTAGCTGTTCATGACACCTTCTGAAATAAATTACATGAGGTTCCATTTTCAATGACTAAATAGAGAATATCAAAGTAGAAACTTGCCCAGGCACTCAGAGTTTCAGTCCAGCTTGTTTTGAGTACCTATCGACCATGTCTGTGATGTCATTTTTGCATGCACCAGGGACTAAGCTCAGTTTTCTCTCTCACAGATGACGGCTGACTTATAGATTCTGCACATAGGCAGAGCTAACTTGTACTGCACATCAATACACACTTGAATAAAAAATGAGTTTCAGATCTTTTTGCACTTAGCCTCTCTAGCTTACACCATGTTTGTATCTTGTACAACTTCATGACAAAACAGACAAATTCCATCTAGGGAATTCCTCCCTTATTTTTTAGTTAGTAGTAACTGTTTAGCCCCTATTAATTCAGAGGTGTTGAATTTGGAGGCCATCTAAATGAACCATCATTATCTGGTGTGCCATTCTTGATCCACTAAAACAAAGAGATGATTCATATGAGGTTATACTTTAGGATGATACTGGAAATACAAGTGACTTTGGAACTTTTAGTAATGAAGAAAGAGCAACAGAGCAGATTGTGCAAGAAAATATTCACAACCAACTTAAACCAGATTCAAGTGAGTAGGAAGAAACAATCCATTATGAACATAGTAATCTTCCTAAGGGAAGAAGTGATTATTTGTCATAACTCACCCACACTCTTTGTGAAGAAGTCTTTTTGAGGAAGACCAGCTAGCACCATTAAGCCTAGGACTAGAGGAACACTGTGAGAGTAAGAACAATATCCAAGAAACAGTAGGAAAGATCTTAATATTATTGGAAAATAACAATCTTAAATGCATTATCAAGGAGAATTTTATGTACTGGTTACATAATTTTAACTATCGGTGTTAAAATTAATTTAACTGGACTAAGAAGAGCTGCTTGCCGTATTTTAGTTACACTGTTAAAACATTAATTGTACTAACAATAAATTCTTGACTGCACACAGTCTGTGTTCCCCTGTGCTCATAACAAGATTTTGAGAGTGACAGTAACCATCTGCAAAGTGTTGACCATATGGCAGACGTGGCAAGTGACCTCCTTGTAATACTGTGGGGAATCCTCCCGACAGCAAAATTTTGAGACAACACAAGGTCCCTACAGGTAGTCGATCCCTACCAGCTTTTGTGTGCTGATACCTGAGACAGAAGAAATGACTAATGAGAAAGCTTCTGCAGCTCTCCAGATTGTTTTCTTACACTGTGCTGAAACTCTTGACAGGTATATTCTGGGAAGTAGCATGAAAGTATGCAATGTGCTGTTGTGAAGGATGGTCCTGAATGGAGAAAAGTAACTTTGTATTGGAAGACTTTTTCAAGCTGGAGAAACAAAATTACCTATACTCTCTGTTGAGTGTAGATATAGGTGTGTACAGCTGGCTGGCTTCCCTGTCAAATAAACATAAGTTCCTTCCTGAACAGAACTTGGGAACACACATCCCTGCAGGTATGATAAGGAGATTAGAGCACTGGAATAAAGCAGTGAAATAACTTCCTAATACAGGTGCAGCCCGTGATCCTTTCATAAAATGCTGACAGTTACTTAACACAAGCTGATACTATATCAAAACTCATGGCAAGAGAAACTTCTTTGAAAATTTCCTGAAATTCTGAATTACTAATTTTCTCAATCAAAATAAATTATTCTAAAACAAAAGTCACTATGACAATTTTTTTGGTCTAAGATGGAATTTCTATGAGATTAAAAACCACAAACAAAATAAAACAGCCAAACAACACCTTTCCTGGTCAAATAAGATCCATGCTTCCTTTGCTGTTAATGAATATGAAGGCCTGAAGCTTGGAAATGCAACTTTGTTATCCTGTTAGGAAAATGTTAGGAAGAGTATCACTGGGTTTCACTTAGCTCTTCTTGTGCCCTCTGTAGATACATTTAAGAAACACCTATATTTCACCTCTCAATAGCACATTGAGAGCGGGGCCTGACAACTAATAACTTGCAGGATGCTTCAACATCTGTGAGCCTTTGCCTCACAGATGTTCTTTCAGCTACATGAAAGAAATCCCTTGTCACCTCTCTCCATGCAATTCCAATTCTCAACTAATTATGAGTTTGTGTATAGTGATGATCACTCCCATGTGTCACTGAAGGAATTATGAATAAAAATTTTATGCAAATGAAACTCTGCTTGTGTCTCTCTGCCAGGAGACGGAAGTAGAGAGTATATTTTTTCCATTGGGATGCATGCACTTTATGGGTTCTCAGTGAATCTTTTCTGTAGAAGAATGCACATATGACTATTTGTGTTCATATAAGATTTGGAATAAAGACCTCCTTAGTCTAGAATGCTAGCTTTAAAAATATCTAACTCAGTATTATAGCAGAAGAAGGGACACATTAATGTAAGTTTAAACATCTTGACAAGAGGCTATTTTTTTTTCTTAGTTATTTTCTCAAATTCCTAAGGGTACAAAGTCTTAATATTTCAGACTACATTTATTTTTATTTCCTTGAAAAAGGAGTTATGAGACTAATACTTGTATTATTTCAAGAATTTCTGAGTTGCAAAAAGAGAAGAGATTCCTTTTTCCCATGCCTACTTCTTTGAGTTGTTGATACCCTTATTAAATGCTTAACTGAGAATATTTCAATTAATTTATTTAGTTTTTACATGGGAAAATTGTGAGATAAAATTCACCCAGAAAGATTAGTTAAATAATAAGGGGAAAATATTGGAATTCTATTTGCTTCATCACCACCTCATGAAAACATTCAATGTCACTGTAATGCATTTTAATAAAAATATACGACTCCTTAATTTATGAAACTCCTGTTTCCATTTCTTAAGGTCTGAATTTTTCAACTTGGGAATCTAGTGCCACATCCTGTAGAGACCTTGAAAGAGAAATTACAGAGCCTGGGCAGTAAAGCAAAAAGCTTATGCTCAAACACAGTGCATAGTTGCCAGTAAAGACAACTTGTATATTCAATTAGAAAGATCAGAGAGACCCAAACCTGACCAGACAAAAATGAGAATTAAACATTGACAAAAACATGAGCTTGTAAGAGTAGATAGAGCACAGAAATGTTTACTTCCATAAGATTACCTGATTAAGGACACATTCAAATGGAATACTAAGGCAAAGAGGGAAGCCATAGACAAAATATACAGAGACACAAAACTAACAGCCAGTATGGAGCCAAAGACAAGGAACTGACCTGGTCAGTAGCATTAATGAATGGGCCATCACCAAGGAGCAGGCAAAGGAGGACCTTGCAAACTGGAGGCACTGTTTGAGGGGGCCAGTGGGACAGTGTGATGAAGGAAACAAATCATGGAATGAAGAAGAAAACACAGAAAAAAGGCTACAAAAGGGTCCTGTTGTTTGTAAAATGGAATTGGTCAGTTGTCTGACTGAGTCCTGTGTCTGATCACCACAGTCTATCCTACCTTCTTGCAACTTCTCCTTAAACCTCTGCACAGTGTCACTCTCTGGCCTATGTGTGTGTGCTGCAAGGACTAAGTGCCAGCCACTGCTGAGAACTCTGTGTGTGAGCAAAAACTGGTACCGATTGGTGGAGTCAGACGGAGGGTGTGGGTGTCCCTGGACTGTGGTCAGCTATGAGAGAGAATGGAGTCCTGAAGTCAGCTACTGGAACAAGTGGATGTTTTCAACCTCCAGCCATGGGGTAGGAATGGTACATATTCCAAAAAACAGATAATGGAGTCAGTGGTGTGATTGAGGATCCCAGTGCTGGCAGCTGTAGCAGGACCTCAGGAAACAGCCCGTGTTCTGGGTGTTGGCTGCCAGGCCTCCAAGAGACTTTATCTTACCCAGCCCTGGAGTGCTTGGGCTGTCCATATGCATTTTCTAGCAAACCTCAAGCTGAACCAACAAGCAAGCAGGAGAGCCTCAGGTTGGGCCACAGGTATCAGGTGGGCAAAGGATACAGAGGATCCATGATTGTGGGGTGCCTGTGAGATGAGTGGACAAGTGCTATGTGTGTGCAGCCTGCAGCAAGGTGGACCAGTCGGTGAGTAGGAGAACCATGGGACAAGTGAGGGGGTTGGGATGGAGGCAGGGGTGCCAGACAGAGGGACTGTGTCAGTACACAGGGGAGCCATTAATTTCGTGCATCTGTGCATCCAGGGAGGTTTCTGTGTATGCCTGTATCAGAGAAATCCAGCCTCTGCCAGCCCAAGACCAGGGGGTTTGGGGAAGGCAGTGCCTTGTCTGTGACAGCCTGTGTGGCTGGCCAAGCCACGGTCCTGCACGTGTGTATCTGTGTTTGTCTCTGGGATATGTACTGAAATTCACTTCTGGTTCTGCCTGCAAACAGGAAAGTGGCAACTGTGTCCCTCAGCCCGGGCAAAGACCCTGGGTCCCTGAGGAAATGGGTTCCAGTGGCTGTCAGAAGTCCTGAAATGTTGGAAGTGCCTCCTGTTGGAGGCAGCCTTGTGCCCAACATCCTTTAACATAAAGTATTAGAGCTACTATAGATTGATGTTATAATATTCTTCTCTGTTTATATGAACACATTTATCTGAATGAGAAAAAATACACTATACATGTGTTAGCAAACTCTTTCATCCCGTCTCTTGTTTCTAGAGGATTTTAAGTCACCATAATGCTTTGATACTCTATATGAGACCTGACTATATCATTAACTTCACCAATTTATTTGCATGGATTTTTCAATGACCATAAAATTCAAAAGACATTTAGGAAAAGATAAAATGGTCTCAGTTCTCCTAGCCATGCATAAAGTGGCACCATGAATCAAGATTAGCTGGAGGACTGTTCTCAGGAATGTTCTTATGTATCTACAACTGTTTGGGAGATAAGGGTAAGTTATTTTATATATAATAATTTATTTATTAAATATGTATCTATCTTTGTAATTTTATATACCAAAAAAAAGTATCACAGATAAACACTTTAAATATTACTCACAAAAACTAATTTTGAAGTATGTCTGCTAATTTGTGTCTTCTTTTTTATCATTTACTGCTGTTGCTGTCCAAGTCATTACTAAAATCATCTGGTATGAATTTAATTTTCTTAAAATCTGCAAATATGCTGTTCCTAAGGCATTCAAAAATACCTTGTTGTATCATTATATCACACAAAAGAAAAAAAAGTAATTGTCAGAAACTAAATAATCACCTTTTTCAAGTCATACATGAAAATAACTCCACTGTAAAATTGCTTTCAAATACTTGCACTGATACTCAATAAAGTTAATTTTCCAGAATCTTTCCTACAAATTACAACCAGAGCATGGAAATATTTTGCAGTAAAGAAACTAGAAGCATTATGAATCCTCACAATACAAAGTGATCTGCTTCCTGACATTTCCTAGAAAAGCAGGCAGAATTTTTACTGTGACAACTTCCCAATGAGTCATACAGCATTTGGGTAGCTGATACAGTCACATAAATTTCACTCATTCATTTAAAAACTGTTTGTTATACCCAGCAGAGAAAAATTGGTTTCATATGGACTTGCCTTGCATAATGATTTTAAGATTTACTGTCAAATTTTTTACCCATGTTTTATTATATTATCATCACAATGGATAACCACAGATACAAGGGTCTTTTAGAAAGAAGTTTATAGCAGCTGTTATTTGAATACAAAAATTGAAATTAATATAGACCACATATGGGACATTATTTAGACATTTTTGTAAGGCGCACTTCATTAATTTCTGAAGTTTTGTCAACTTAACTCTTTGAAGATTGAATATTACTCCTCCTATTTATCAGATAGAGAGATACATAATTCTTCAATACTGTCATTCTTAGGTTTTTCTGTCATTCCACTGTAAGAGTAAAATGCAGAATGGTCTCTACAATATTGATTTTCCAGTAGAGGATCAGTACCAAACAGCAAAGGGTGAAATGTAGCAGTGTTCATGGCCACAAAAATGTCCCATTAAATTGTGAGGAGAGTGAAGGCAAAACTACCTCTAACAACCTTTCTAAAACAGCAAATCTAATCCTAGTTGGTAGTAGGATCAAAGTGACTTTTACACTCCATCCTCTGATTCTTCCTTGAAAACACCTTTTCCTGATGGCACGGAAGTGAAGCTATAACAAAGAACAGGAGAGAGGAGGCTTAAGTAAAATCTTTGGCAATAGGAGGCTACAGATACATAATCTCCCTGATATTTTAAGAGGGTCTTCACAATACCTGTGGACAAGAATAAGAAAATACTTTAATTTACGGTTCAACATAGTCAGTGATGTCAGTATTGCCTTTGATCAATACCATATACTGTCAAATCATATTGTGGTGGTAAGCCTTTCCTCTATGATCACAGATAAACTGGATGCTGTTGCAAAGAGTTTTAATTAGTCTTTTTTTCTCAGTAGGTACTCTGATCAAGACTTAATAAATACAATAAAAAAAGAGCTATTATTATGTTAGTGTATTGCTTGGTATTGGAGCTCTTTCTTCCCAATGACAAAAAGAGTAAACATCTATTTTCTGACCATAAATTCACATTTTATATGTCATATATAAATTGAAAGCTACTTTTCTAATTATGTGCCTATCTACTTAGATGGACTTTTTTATCCTGACTGTTTTCCTGGATTATTTCTTTGACTGAAATAGGAATTGCTCACATTAGATCTACAATTTTTCCTAGATGTTTTCAAATTTAGTTGATATTTTTTTTTAATGTGAAGTCAATGTAAAAACCAACATTTTTTATATTAGTCAAATTTAATGTAATTTACATCTAATGTTCTATAATTTGTTGTGATCCTTTAAGTCTGAAAGAAGATAGTATTCTACTACCAGAAATGTCACTTTTTGTCATTCTTGTAGCACTGTAGAATTTATATCTGATAGACCATCACATCTTTTGTCCCTGTGTTCTGCAGTGTAAACAATCAACCAAAAGGCAGGCGCAGTAGAGAAACTGTATCTCTAGGATTTACTGTACTGGAAATCCATTTTACTCCAAATTTGGTGACTTTTCGAACAGTGCTAGTGAAGCAGGAGAATTTGGGAACGGACTCTGGCAAGAAAGGGCAAAAACCTGGTTCTCTGATGATTGTGCATCTTTCTAACTAGTGAGCAAGATATTGCCCTTCAATTGTACCCCTTCACGAGCTCAGGAGTGATGTAGCACTCCCTTTCTGTGAAAGGGATAATAATTTCACCTCTTACAGGAGAGCTATTCTATGCTTATATAATTTAAAGTGTTGCTAGTCTTTTGACTGATTTTTCTAATGTAGCAAGTGAGGTTTTTCTGTTTAGGTGAAATTTCCCTAATTTCCCATAGATTGATTCTAGAGCTCATAGTTAAGGAGTTCTTTATGGTTGGTAATGAATTTCATGAAAAAATACATTAAAATATAAATATGAACATTATTTACTTGTAGTCTGAAAAGATATTTTTACCAGTGAGTATGAATTTGGGGTTAGACTGATATCTTAGAAGTACTTCACCTTATATTTCAACAAAGTCCACCTCATATTGACTATGCTTTTCTTCATCACATCTCTAAAGGTGTTTTACCATCTTTTTTCTTTATAGTCCTCCTAGCATAAGATTAATCATAAAGTGAGAATTTTCATTTATTTTGAAAATAGCTATAATTTGACTTTACTGATTTGACAGGTGCAGGAAGCATAATGTTTGTATTTTCTGATAAAACCTTTGTATATTTTGGGTTTTCTTGTGGGTCTGGTGTTTCCACCGTTTCTGCAGATAATGCTTGCAATGGTTGGAAGATCAAAAGTTTGTTCTTCATTTGTAAATAGAGTTCTGAATTTTCATGAGCTGTTAGCCTAACTACGTAAAGTAATTCATAAGAGACAATGTTGATACTTGTTCTGTGTAAATCCCAGATGCAATATATTCATTCATTAGTGTGTGAGTTTATGCCAAAAATTATGAACATTTTGATTATCTCATACTTGTTTGCTCAGCTGTAAGCCTTTTTTAAGGTTTCACTTTAGGAAGGACTTTTTCCCTCAAATACAGAATTTTTAAAATTGCTTTTTTAAATAGTTCTAACTAAAATTCTTCTTACAACTGTAGTGATAACAATAACAGTAACTAATAAAAATCCCAAGCAAAATTTCTCTATAAATCTATAAATAGGCCTGCCTTGATCATTTGTGGAAGATATAATTGCATACTGGGTCTGACTGGGATACAGTCAAATTACTTCATAGAAGCCCATAGTGTTCTATGCTTTGAATTCCTGTCTAAAATACTGCAGAAAACACACAAGTGTTTTTCTACTATTACTGAATTGTACCTGCACAGTGTCAAGTTTTTTTCTCTCCCTTCCTCCATCTTCATTTCCTCTGCCCAATGCCCCAGTGAGCAGGCTGAGGATAAGCAGGAGGTTGGGGGCATCATATCCAGGACAGCTGTTTCAAATTGACGATGGGATATTCCATACCATATGATGCTGTGCTTAGAATAAATGCTCAGGAAATGAGAGAGGAAAGGGACATGTTACTGATTATGGCATTTGTCTTCCCAAGCAGCTGTAATATGTGTCCTTGCTTTCCAGGATGCAGATGGACATCTGCCTACTGATGGGAAGTAATGAATTAATTCCTTTTTTGAATTAATTCCATTTATTTTCCTTTTGCTATCACACACAGCCTTTGCTTTTTCTATTAAATTGTCATTATGTTGATCCATTAGTCTTCTCATCTTCTTTTTATTTTCTCTCTGTCCTGTGGAGAACGTAGTGAGAAAAAGGCTGGGCGGGTTTTGCCTGGGGTTATCACACAACAAATTTGAAAAATACTATTTTCTACTCTACATCCTTTTAAGAAGTTTTTATTCTCTCTGTCACATTGCAGTGCATGGTGTTAAAGCATTTCACATCTGAACTGAGAGATTTCCATATAGACAACTTAATATTACCTTTGCTTCCCATCAAATTTAAAGTGCATGTCCCTTGATCCAGGACTGAGAAAAAATATGAACAGTTGTGAACTAGTGTGTTTGAAATTTGACTCTGTGCTTTGCAATAAAATTAATAGAACGTGCTGATACTATTCCCCCCCACCCCAAATAAGACAAAACAAAAAAAGCCCCAAGCATACAAAAGAGGCTTTTTGCTTTTTTTATTTTGTTGGCTTTTTTTCCTTTGTATCTCTAAACACAGATGCTCTCTAGACAAGATAGAGTTTTAGATAAATTGAACAAGAAAAAGCTGTACTTCTAGGGAGAATTTAAATGCAGAAGGAAAATCTGTTCATCTCATGTAGCATTAGCCTAATGTGGGTGAAGTATTTCTAGAATGAGTGACTTCTGCAATGGTATTTTTCTAATTTCTTTAAAAGCTGAATACTCCACTCACCCCAGAACCTAGATTCTGATATCATAAATCATAATATAACTAGTGATATATCACAGACTTTTTTCAGAACTCTGGTTGGTTACAAAGATTCATGATCTTTCAGATTCAGCTAAAGTAGATTCTCAGTTGGTCAGAAATATGAACAACCCTTTTTGGCCTGCAATCCCAAATATCACTACTGTGGTATGAAAGAAAACCCATGTACTGTATGTGTTCTAGGCTCACAGTAAATGTGATCTAATGCAGCAGGACTGAAGAATAAAGTTGAAGAGTAGATCTGAATAAATAGCTAAAAGCAATGTCTTGTGACTTTTGTTTATGAATTGACTGTTAACCATGACTACCATAAGACTGAACTGATAATTTTCTTTTAATATAATCTTGTTTCAATATCTATGTCCTGAACATAGCTTCTACCTACAGAATATTTTTGAAAAAGATACCCTGTTCAATAAGATCTATGTAATGGTCATAAAAGGTTTATTGGGAACAGAGGACTATGTTCAGAATATTAAAGAATAAATATTCAGATCCTTTATATTTCTTAAACACTGTAATAAGCTTTCTTGAAGTATGAGTTTTTGTCTACTGGTACTTTGGAAAAATATCCAAAAAAGAGAAATAGATATATGCATTAGATGAAAATTTGTGAGATCTTTCAATAATGAATCAGAAGGAATGGTTATGAAGATGCATTACTTTTGCCAACAAAATACATGCTACCAATAGATTAGAACTTCCTCCTTCTCTGTCCCTGCAGCTGCTCAATTCTTGCCTGCAGCTACAGCTTATTAAATTTTTAGGGTCCCTAGACTACTGAGTGTTGTAACTTGTCTATATTTAATGCTTTCAACATGTCATAACTGCATAATCTGATATACCTGTTGCAATATTTTCTGTGTTCAAACAGATTTCATCAAATCAATGTTAATTTTAGAAAATAATGAAAAATAAGGAGTTATATGAACTGGTTGATCTAAATGTGTTTTGGAGCTACCAGGACTCGTGAATTAAAGTGAAAGATGATAAAATGAATAGTGTGTGTGCCATATGGAAATGCTCCCTCTTATCCATGCTGACTTTAGTGGCCAAGAAAGTATTTTAACTCTGGTATTGGTACATAAAGATTATATAATACTATGAAGTTGTTGACATAAAAGGTCACCAGCCACAACTTTATGTTTTTCTCATTATCAAAACTACTTTGCCTATCTGACCTATCTAATCTTCAGTTATCTTTGACCTGATGATAAATAAAAATATTCAGCAATAATGGAGAATTCAATTTTGAATTCTATAATTCAGAAGTGAATGATATAATGTAGAAGTAAATTCTGAATCCTACCAGGGCATCAAGATGTACCAAAAAGAATATGGATTTCTCTCCAGAAGTATGCATGTAAGAAGAAAAACATATATATACAGCAGTTAGATAATATCACTAAAACTTTATTCCGTAACCACTTTTCTGTTCTGAACAGGTGCATTGACATTTCATATTTTATAGACATTAAACAATTCAAACATATTCACATGTAGAGAACTAATTGATGAACACAGGTCCCAAAGTGCTGAAATGTCTATATTTTTTTTTTTTCTCCTTGGAATAAAGGAAAATATTATTTGCTCTACTAATTTCCTTCTTGGAATATATTTTTTAAACCATATGTTTTATCTTTTCTAGCTTTTCCCCTAATTACAACACCAGACAATTGTCTTTAGTTTATTGTTTAACTTTCTCTTCATCAAATACAAGACATCATGAAAATATTACCCTAAGGAATGTCAATATTTGCAGATGGAATGTTACTAAAATGACCAGATCAAATAAAATTGCTTTTCCTTGTTCTTTCTCTACCTAATTCATTACTAGACTTTATTTCTTAGAGCAATGAAAATTGTATAAAGTTGCTATTGTCTGTCTGCAGGAACTACTGTTAGTCAAAAGGCCTAAAACATCATTACTCAAGTGAAGTATGATTGTTAAGGAAGATTTAACCAGTTTCGCATGTTTTGCCTTTGGCAATAAATACAGCACTATATTTTACAGATCTGTGAATTGTCCTCAGCTTTCTACCCAAAAGCTTTGAAGCTATTGTAATTCATACAGGAGAAACACAACTTCAGTGACATTAGTTTTTCTGTGTGGAAAAAGATTCATTATACTTACATCAGAAAAAAAAATAAAACATTTGTTAATTTCTTTAAAACCTGCTTTGCAAGGGAAAATTAAATTGTTAAATGCATTTAACCAGGACAAAGTGATTTACTCAAACATTATTTATTTTAATTTGTCCTTCAATCTCATTTAGTACATGAATTGCCTATGGCTGCAATCAGAGCTGCTTAGCATCCCTTGAACCAGATTAAATATCAAAATCCTTCTTAGTGCCAGCTTATTGCGTAGCAAATACAAACTCAATGCAATCAGCAAGCTTAAAACAAGACTCAGATGTTAGCAAAGCCAGTGGAGATCAAGAAAGAATTGCACAAAACAAGGTGACCTAGAACAGAATATCAAAGTATCTTTTATATTTTTCAGTTCTGGCTAAAGCCATGAAGTGATTCTTGTGAACATACTATATCCCAAAAAGGGGTAGTTGTTGGGAAATTTAAACCTACTTCTAGTTTACAATTTCAACTGTTGAATCTAATTTTACCACTGTTTATACATTACTTCTTCTCTACGCTTTGCATACACATATCAAAGCATGCTCTATCAACTTATCACTGGAGGAAAATGTTCATTTCTTCTTTGTGTTTTTGTAATGAAATAGAGTTTCAAGACAAATAGGAATGGCTTAGAATTATGGCAGCTTTGGCAGTCTCTGATGACCTGAAAGTCTCCTATTCAGCACTGTCATGCTACTGTTAACATCATATTATTTTGTTAGGACTTCATAAGATTAGTTCAAAAATTTTTTTTTCTGGATGACTTTGGGGTTGCCTTGCACAGCCTGTATTGCAGTGTGTTATTTACTTACATGTTTATTATTTATGAAAAAAAAACCCCAAACAATCCCAACCCAAACAACACAAACTACAAAAATTCTCACAAATGAAGTCTTATCCTGCCATCTATGAAATCAATAGAAAAGATAATTCAGCTTGTCCCTGCCCACTAATTCACAAGTTCTCAATCACATTTTTCTGCAAAACTGCTAATAATCCTGTCCAGAACTTATTCTTTATTACATTCTTAGGAAAGAGGCCATGTAGTTTTTGGAGAAAAAAGTTACTGAGCATACACTTAACTAGTTAGCACTTTATGAGGAAGGGATTTCTGTCGTGCAGTTGATACACATTTACTCAATAGAACAAGAGCTTATCTATTGGATGATGTGAACTGAGACAATTTGTGTCATCCATCAAGCAAAGGGATGTGTGCCTATCAAAGGAAAAGGAATGTGTTTGAGCAGGTGATTAATGCACATCCAGTCATGCAGGTGTGCAAACAGCTTTGGTAGCATGACTTACATACCCAAAGAGTGCCAACACCTGATGAGAGACAGTGTATTTTTAAACAGCTCATAGCACCTCTGAAAACAAAATTAATGATTTGACTTGTCTAAAAAATATTTGAGTGCATCCTTGTTCATTTGGGTTTTTTTAAAATGAAATGGAAGAAAAAAACCAAAAACAATCCAGTTCAAGGACAACGTTAATATATCTTTTACAAATTAAACCCGTCCCAAGAATTATGTGGATAAAAGCATGTGTAGCATAGAATTAATACAGTTGAAGCTGAAAGTACATTCAGTAATCACTGAAAAGCAGTGGTAACTTGGCCTTTTATAAACTTCAGCCTAATGATATTATACATTTGTGTGGTTCCCCATACTGATGCTCAGATGTGCAGATATACAAAGAAGAGAGCTTGTTAGGTACAGCATAGCAACAAATAAAATCTCTGTAATATATTTTGATTTCTAAAATAATTTGTCTTTTTAATATTCCTGTAGAATGCTTGAGTTATCTTAGATTGCAAATACTTTATTTGATTTTTGCCTCGTTAAAGAAAATGAAAATCGTTTTCATGTTCATTTAACTGAATTTATCCTCAAAAAAACTTTAGGAAGTGCGCCTCAATATTTTAATAATATTCCACTGTAATATAGTGCCTTTTTAACAACAGAGTAATGTGACTTACAGGAGGCACAAGCTTCAGGCTATAGTGGAGTGCAAACTAAGAGCATAAAGACAGTATCATCTGGATTTTTGAATAATTTGCTTTTTTTAAATTTGAGATGATTTATAAGGCTGCAACAAAAGTATAGTAACTATATATACATAGATATGTGTGTGTGTGTATATATATATATATATATATATATTTACAATATATACACCACCAAAGCCAAACCCACCATCAAAAAGAGCCACTCAAATATCTAAATTTCACCATCAGAGAGGTTTCACTGTATGTCTATTCTGGGAGCTAAGTCTTCTATCAATATCTCTGTTGGGAATATTGATGAAATCTCTTTACATGATCAAGGTGTAACTGTACATTGAACCCAAATAGCACAATGTTGTTCTGCCAAAAGTCTTGGCTTAGGAAGAAGGATTCCCAGTCCTGGTGAATAAGGTGCAATGAAGAGTGAGGTCTAGGTTTCTAACACTGACATTTACGCAGTTTTCTCCCAAAATGTTTTTAACAGGAGATGCACTAAAATGAATTTTAGCACTAACATGAAAATGAAGGAAAACCTCTCTAGGAAATAAGATCCAAAGGCTGTAGTAATTTTCTTCATGTACAGACAAGTCACACATTTGGATCCATCTGGTTTGTTCCCCAGGTTTGCTTCTTCTGCAGCCACACAAGGAGGACATGCTAGTGTCAAAAATTTTCATTAGGGGTTAAATACTGTCAGGGGCTATGTGAGTGCTCTCTCCCACTTGGTCTACAGGATCTGAATCCATATAGTTCTAATTAAGACTGTTTGATGGTTTTAGATTTTTGAATTTTCTCTGCAGTGTTAAAGAGATTGCTGCTTATCCAAAGTCAAGAAAATACCCTATCATAGAAATATTAAAAATACATATTTTCTAAAATAACAACAACACTGTTATAAACATAAACTTGAAAAAACATAGAGATGAAATCTTTGCCACCTAAATATCATCAGTAGTGAACGTCTGGTACTTAGTTCTGAGACAGAAATCCTCTTTGAGTGCTTATAGGGTTTTCTGGACCATTGGATAAGACAGTTAAACCTAAAATTCTCATGGATGACTGATTTTATGCTCATGTAGGTATTCAGAATTGTCTTTTCTGAGTAGATCTCTGCCTCTGAGAGCTGTATTCTGACCTTTGTTTAGGTAACCAGCCTGTCTTCTTTCCTCAAATATTTTAGGAGTTAATGGGAGCAACATGACAGTTAAGAGTGGTGTTAAAAGTAGTGCCATTATGATCATAAGAGTTAGGTAACTGGGAAAAGAGGTGCCTTCGTATAGTAATTTTATGATAATCTTGTACTACTGTCAGTCAAACAATCTGAAATATTTTTTAAAAAAATTAGTTTTAATCAACTGTAATCCTGAAAAGGTTGCTTCTGAGGTATTTCCCAGGAGCAGGTGTTCAGCCACCCTCAGGAAAGTTGGGCCCCATCATCTTAATGGTGACTTGGGAAGACGATCACTACAAATGTCCCCCTTTTCTTCTTCTTCACCCAAATTTATATACTGAGCATGATATCATCTTGTCTGGAATATCCGTTTGGTCACCTGTCCTGGCTGTGTCTTCTCCCAACTCCGAGGCAGCCCCAGCCTCCCTGTCAGAGTGGCAGTACAAAAAGCAGAGAAGGCCTTGGCTCTGTGTAAGCCCTGCTCAGCAATAACAAAAACATCTCTATGTTATCAACTCTGTGTTCAGCACAAATCCAAATCACAGCCCCATACCAGCCACTGGGAAGAAAATTAACTCTACCTCAGCCAAAACCAGCCCACTAATGAAAATGGGACTTTCAATTCATGTCCCTTAAGTGGTAACTATAGTGCTGTGGATGCTTTTTACAAAATATTTTGTTTTCATAGACCACTTGAATTGATCCTGTGACTAGGTAACAACAATGCACAGAAATTGCTGGAATAGCCCACACAAAGTAGGAAATAAGTCTCTAATTCATTAAAAGTTTAAGACAAATCACAGATGCATTCCTTTTATAGTTCATTAAGAGTTATTGGAGATATGTGCTCAATTCTTGTTGTCTAAAATATTCTGTTTCTGTAGTGGGCCTTAACTGTGTCAAAAGGAAGTTTGACAGATACAGAACTGAATTTATAAACTGTTTAGCTATGCATTTTTATATACTTTTTTTTTTTCTTTCATGAAGACACTATTTTAGATTACTGAGCTTCCTTTAGGCTTTTCTCTGCTTCTTAGCATCTTACAGAAGATTTATAACAACTTATAGAAGCAAGAATTGCACTAGGAAAGGGAATACAATGTCTTTAAATTTGGAGAAGACAAAAGGTTTTCAGCCTAAAAGAGAAATTAAAGGAATGGGACTGTTTCATTGTTCTACTTGAGTTCATTTATGCAGTGTTTGTAAGAAGTGATTTTTTCGTTAAAGAAATTTTCTGCATTCCTATGATTAGATGATTCACTGTGCAAAATTTAAAGAACATACATATTGTAATAAATGTGGTTGTGTGTTTTTTTTCTTTCTAAAGGAACACAAAGGATTGTTAGCATATTTTAAACTCTCCTTTAAACTTTTGCATGCCCTAGAAGTTCTATTCAAAGTGCTTCTCTATATTTTATGAAATATTATCCTTCAATATGAAATCATTAATGTTTCTAGAATGGTCAAGGTGACAAGCTTTGTTCTTGCCTAGAGCATAGCAGAAATACAGATGGCAAGAAAACCAGAAGAGACAAGTAGACAGCGCATTTTAATGTTTTAGAGAGGATTGTGGACTCAGACACAAACACAAACTACTGGAGCAAGACTTAGATGTCTGAACAGGGTCAGTGCAGTTGTTTGCTTAAAAAGGCTGTCTATTTAACTTTTACATCAAATGCAAATGCACATCACTTTATTCTTTCAAAATGCAATGACGTTACCGTTATAATTGCTTAAAGCTAGCAGATTTTGCAATCAGTGTGAAGGTCTTTACCTAAGAGCGTGTAAGAGGCTTACTGTGTAAAAGCTAATTTAAAGACTTTGTAAGTGTCCAATGAATTCAAAGTTTCAAAGCAGAAGACAAAGTTAGTTGGATAAGAACAGTGGGATTTTTGCATCCCACTGACCTATTTTTGCTGTAATGTCATTTGAATAAGTTCATAAATCTAGTCCTGGTTTTTTTGCCACCATTGTGAAAGAATTTTGATTAAAGAGCTTTACTAAGAATGGTTTTGGATTAAAGTATGATTGCACTTATTAAGATTCTTTTTAATACTTGATTTTCACAAGTGATGTGGAGGAAATTTTAATTTTAATGCCATTACTGAGAAAGGATTTTCAGAATGTAGAAATAAGTTATTATAACAGAAACTTACCAGTCCCACAGGGTAGTATGAAAATATAGAGTTGGGACCTTATTGGAGTAAGTCATTAATTACTAGGGAAGGATATTAAAACTTGAGTGACGAACATGAGACCTGTTGTAATCGCACAAGGTAAAAAGGAGATGGTAGACTAGCCCGTGGCAGAAGGTACTCTGTTCTTACATTTAAACTCCCTTAAAACATAGTCCATTACTTCAACAAATTGAATAAATCTTGTCAGAGGATGTGAGCTTTCTTTAGAAATACCTGCACTGAACCAGGCTTTCTTGTAAAGACTACTGTCATCTAGTAATCATAGCTTATCAGACTTAAGGTGGCAGCAATTGTGTATGCAGCTGAGATTCAGCTGTTTAAATTAAATAGAAGTACTGATTTCAAGCTCTACTGAGGACAGATGGGTGTGGTTTTAAAAGAAATGTCATGGAGCAAGTTTGGTTTTTTTCCTAATTCAAAAAGTTGAAACAGTGCCCTTCAAACTCTGACCAAAATTTCTATTGTCCTCAAGATCCCTGTTTACATTTTCACCATTTATCTGGAAAGAGGTAGACAGTGGAATCTCTTGAACTACAGATATAACGTTTTTAATGCTGATTTTACTGCTACTTTGCCTGTTACCTTGTAGCCATCACAAATATTTTAAGGTTAAAAATCCTGAGATGTAAATATAAAAAAATCCTGCATTTAAATTAAAATACATGTTCTCAACATGTATTCAGTCTCTATAAGATGTCAAACAGTAAAGAATCTGCAACTTCCTTGGTTAAATTATTCCAATGATTAATCACTTTCACAGCAAGAAAAGGTCATACCTTAAATCCTGTGTCTATATTTGGGCCCCTCACTTTCAGAAAGACATTGAGGTGCAGGAGTGTGTCCAGAGAAGGGTAAAAGAACTGGGGAAAGGTCTGAAACACAAGTTTGATGAGGAGCAGCTGAGGGAGATGGGAGTGTTTAGCCAGGAGAAAAGGAGGCTCAAGGGATATCCTTATTGGTTATAAGCATATCCTTATTGATTTCTGCAACTACCTGAAAGGAGCTTGTATGAAGGTGAGGGTCAGTCTCTTCTCCCAGGTGACACATGACAGGACAAGAAGAAATGGTGTCAAGATGTGCTATGGGAGGTTCAGGTTGGATATCAAGAATGCATTGGATAACAGGATATTCAGGGAGGTGGCGGTGATCTTTTACAGCCTTAATGTTCCTATGATTTTACTCTTTTATTTATAGACTATATATTTTCACAACTTTGAGGTTTATGCACTTTTAAAGCATGAGAATTTACATATCTACATAAATAATGTATGACATAGATATGAAAAACCTGCAATAATAGAAAATGCAATAATCAAGCAAACAGGTTAAGAAGATTATCATTGTCCTGTTTCTCATTCGAATATATAGATATTTTGAAGTCCTTACCCAAGCAAAAATTCTAACGCACATTTTATCTGATAAAAGCCCAAAATAGAAGGAGAAGCATTAATATGGTGGAAACAAGCATGCCAATGGAAAATCTCAGATAAGCTCAATATAGTCTGTATCACCTTGGTTGTGGATAACAGGAGAAAGCTCATTACTGAGTACATTTTTTATGATGATGAGAAGGGAAAATGCTTACTTAGCAGATGCATCAAAAGGAAAAGGCTGTTAAACCCTGTACTACAAAAGCAATGAAAGATGTTTTGCACTCTTTCTCACTCTAGAGTTTACTATAAAGTATGCTGAGGAAAGAAAAACAGGATTTTTTTGGTGTTGCGTGTTACAACTGGAATTTTGAAATTATCAGCAGAATGGATACTTATGCATTTCAATATCCAAGCCTCAATATAGTAAGAAAATTTAACACTTAGTCATTATAGCATAATTTCAGAATAATTTCCTTATATTAAAATGAATAATCAAGGGCAGAATAAAGACATTCAGTATTATTAATTTTAAAGTAATTGTCTTCTCCTTGTACCATAAGGAAAGTAGAATTCTCACAAAATATTCCTCAATACAAAAACATATATAATTAAGTTTGGGTGAAAGAAAACTATGACATGTATCTTCTAGAAGACTTTTTTTCTAGAACATATTTAATTTTCTATAAGCTCTTCTACAAATTTTTGTTTCTTATTTAGCTGCATTAGAAATCTCACAATTAATTGATCAAAGTAAGTTCATTTCAATTTCTCCAACATTTTTTAATCACCAAGATTTAAAATAAAAATACATGTAGACACTTAAACAGAATATTTTGAATCTAAGGAGAAGTTAAGACCTTTCATAGTCTTTATTCCCCTGCCTTAGAAAGATCCTAAACATTATCTGAAAATGGCTTCAAAACTGAAATGCTAAAATTGTGTAATACCAAGTGGTTAAGCAGTTTTGTGGTCCACTTAATGGTTCCCTTTTGAATTATGAAAAAAGTCTCAAAACTATGCTTGGTCAATTTTGTGTAAAGCTTAATTTCATAACCACATAGAGAAATGTGCTTATCTTTCTTGCAAAATTACGAGATTTTAAAATAAATTAATGTGTTATACATATGTGTATTTTATGCAAGGCTATACACATGGGTATGTTGGCATAGGCACACATACATATGCCTACACACAGAATGATTTCCTAACCTACTGAAGATTTACAGTTCTGAGTATTGAAAAAAAATTTAAATTAGAAGACCAGGCTACCACTCTATTCCTTGTCCTTTGAAGATGACTTTCTGACCTTTTTTCCAGTTTAACACAGCTTCCTTGGTCTTTGCCATGACTGTTGCATTAATCACCTATGATAGGCACAGTGGCAAGGTATTTGCTCAGCATAGTCTTCCATATCATGTTATTTACTGTGGCAGTAAAGGATGTTTTTGTTCCCCTGAATGAGGAACCAGAAGTGATCTTCACAGTTGTCCTATTATACAAGTTACAGCGGGACTAGTGGGTAAAATAAAATTTATGAACATTGATAATACAAACTGTATCACTAGTAGTAACTTTGGTAATAGCACTTTTCATTACTTAAAAGAAAATAATGTTGAAAGAATGCAGAACTAAAAATACAAAGATGAAAATAAATTTATTTTGCCTTATGTTCTCATTATATTTGTCATGAGGTAAGAAAGAATATTTAGCGAAGTTTTGTTAGAATCCCTGGTTCTCATTACTTTAGCTAACATCTAGAAAGAAAAAAAGCCAAATCTTAATGATCCAACAGTGCTCTCTGGTGGCGTGAAAACAAAGGCATTGTATCCTCTGTAAAAAATTACATAAGTCCAGTACACAAGTCCTTGAAGACAGATAAGTGACAGGAAGTCTCAACATGTTCCCTTGTGATAAGAAAAATAGAGCAATAAACAACTTTAAAACCACCAAGGCATGAAATGTGAAACCTGGCTTAGTAAAGTAATGTAAATAAAAATATTAAAAATAATTTTTGTTGTCCAGCAGATGTTTTAGACTCTTAATGTTCACAAGGAACATATTCCTTCAGCATGCAATGCTTATCCAAAAAGTGAGAGAAATATACTGCATATTGGTATATTTTATCATGAAATAATTTTGAATGTTAGGAAATATTTTTTTTTATTTAAATTTTATTCTCTTGAATTGGGGAAGAGAAATAAATAAAAAAGAAAAAATAAAAATGTTGCTAAAGGAAATAGAGTAGAGAGGTAAAAGGGCAACTATAATACAGAGTCATTAAGTGCTGAGTTCAAAAAAGTTTCCCTTGCTGTTCTCACACAAAGATTCTGTCTCAGATTTTCATTATATTTTTTACAATCATAGGTAGATTTTATTCATACCAACTAAAAATTGTTAGGCCATCCTCTATTGCACTCCATTAATTTTCCCTTGCTGATTTTTTTGGCCTTTTTTCTGTTAGATTTTTTTTTTTTTAACTTTTGAGGACTTGGAAACAACATATTATGTAGCAATATAGTAAGAAGTAAAGGAAAAGACTGAAAAGGCAGTTTTATGGAATGCAGCCAAAAGCCCTGACCAGAAAGATATTTATAGTATAGGCAAACCTCTGATAAGTAGATTTTTTGATGATAAAGTAAAACAAAATGCTTCCAGTGCTTTCTGGGACCAGAGTTATTCTGAATGTATTCCATATTGTTTGAAACAAATATGCTTAGCCCCAGCACTGATACATTAAAAACATTAATATTGGTACTATTGAAATGTTAAAAGATTTGGAGAAACTGTTAGCCAGATAAAGAGGAAACACCCAAGAATGTTAACTGGAACATTCCAGATAAAGACAACAGAACTGGCCATGCTGTTCATAAGAATACTATCTTCTACGTACTTCAAGATAAAACTTAAGAGTTTCTAAAGCTACAGAAGGAAGAGAGGTGCACACAAAGAACTTTCGCCGCAAGGAACAAAGAAGAATGAGTCCATATTGGACCAAGTATCTCAAATAAAACACCAATATAGACATCTGGAAAAGATAAACACTCCCTGCGAAACTGATTTGGAAATATAGGAGAAAAGAGTACTTCTAAAAGCAAGCATAAATTGCACTTTTTTCCTACAGTATTTGCTATCACAAAAGAATTCAAGGCACACTTGTTTCAGTGAACTTTAGATTGTGCCATGGAACCCAAAAGAATAGTACTTCTTGAAAACTTCTGGAAAATGGATAAGAATTACACAAATTAAGTTTTCTTGAAATAGGTATTTGAACTGGTAAGTCATACTCTAGTAATATCTCTTCATACCAAAGATTTTCCTTTATTTCAGACTATTAACTTTTGGGGTAGGTGAGGAGTAGATGAATGAAATCTTGGAGAACAGTAAAATTACACCATTATATAGTCTTTCTCGAGCTGGTTTAAAAAAGAAAATAAAAGAAGAGTCTTTTAATTGTTTGTAATTTTTAATTTTACTTAGATCTGAAAGTTTTCCTGACTACATGCATAGTTCTTCATTCTTTTTTGCTGTGAAAATGTAAGATTTCCATAAAAGGCATAGGTTGAATTCTACATTTATCTTTCTATTTCAATGAGAGGTGGCAACAATGTGGGGACTGACTTGACTAAACATAGTTTTCTGCTGCCATATGGGCTTGTCCAAAGATAGCCTATCTGCTTTGTCCTTTCCTACGATCCAGAAATGTGCAAACCCCGTTTTTGTCAGCCCTGATCAGATGCATTTGGGTACCCTCAGGCACACCAGTTTGTCTATTGTTTATGTTTAGCCAACTGCCTCAAGCCTTATTATTATACTTATAATGATTTAAGGAGGTACTGCAGGATATAGGGGAAAAAAAAAACCCTAGGAAAGTATTATTTTTTGTGAAAGTTTTCTTCATCTTACATTTTGTGGCACAATATTATGTGCTGCCTCTCTGAAAAGACAGAGGGAGGAAGACCTTTCCAAAATATTTTGTAAGGATAATGAAATAATATTGTTGTGTTTACTTATATGGAATATTACACAATCGGATTCAAATAAAACTGAATGACTAAATTAGGTACAGGTGTTTCCAGTAAAAAACAGGCAAGTACCTTTTTGTCAGAACTAGCTATATATTTGCAAAAGGACATTTATCAGTCATTAGTGTGAAGGCTGAGTGGGGATGGTGACAGTTGCAGTCAAGGATTAAAGTCTGTGAAAAGCAAAGGATTTGAAAAAGGGAAGTATTTGAATATTTAAGACTGTCTTACTCATGATAGCCTCTATTATTTAGAGTTGTGTTTTCAGTGTTTTAAGGTAACATCCTTCCTAAAACTCAGTTATATCAATGAGGAAATAATGTTAAGGGGGAAATTCTGCTTCAGAAAAACATCAGGGAATATTTAATTTTGATGAACGTTTTTGTTTGTTTCATTGTGAAGTGTTTATTTTTTGGAGGGAGGTGGTGGTAAAGGTTGTGCTATGCACAAAAAGAACAAAAAAGGAGAAGAAATGTAAGTAACAGCTTAGGAAAGAGTGTTCTGAAACAAGTCTTTTTCATGCACATTAATAATAGAGAGTATAAAATGCAAGTGGAAAAGTAAAGGTGTTATAGAGACTCTGAACTGCACAGTGTCTATGTAAAGTAAATACTTACGATACACTATTTATTAAATATTGTACCAGTCTTGAAAATAGTGTATCATTCCTCCCTTATCCCCTTATGAAATAGAATGCTTAATTTACAATGAATCCGCCTAAGGCCAAGTAGTGAATATTTCATTTACATTAAAAAGGTTTAGGAAAAAGATGAACACAAGAGATAGAGAAAATACAGGGGAGGGGAGGTGAAAACAACAAAGTGAATCATTATTTGTGATAACATATATATGTATTTGAAACTCAATTCCTGCAGAGGAAAAACTGGGAAGCAAGAATATAAATAAATAAAAACAATAAAGTGCCAATGTTGAAGAAATAAAGAATGTGAATTGAAAAGCTTCTTTCCAGGATAATTTCCAAATGGTAGAGAAATTACTAGATGGATTGTCAATATCCTGTTTGTTTATATTTTTACACTTTTCTCACTTTGTTTCCTATTTTATAATCAGTAACTCAATTTCTGATATAAAAATAAAAATAATATAAATTTTCAGCTGGAGGGCATGCTAAAACTTAAAACAAGCTAAACTGATGGGTTTTGGGCCATCATATTTTCCTTAAGTATTAAATAGAGTTAAACTAGTTCATGCAGGTTACTTCTATTTTACAGGAAACCTGTGTTTTATGGCAAATATATGTGACTCAGTTTCTGTATTTTGGGAGCTGATATAACAATGTAGATCCCCAGATGGACTTTTATCAGCTGTGAGACCATAAGACAACAAAAGATGCAAGTGTTAATACTTTCCCAGGTAACAACAGGTTGCAAAATATTTGATTTATTTATGACAGCTACTGATAAAATGAGCTTTTTTCTCTCTTGAAAACCAATGGTGGTTGACAACACATCAAAAAAACAGAAGGTTTCCTAATGTACTGTTGGTACGATTGAATACCATGATAGGAAAGAAAACAACACCACAGCCCCCACATTACTATACAGGTATTTTTAGTTTGGCTATATTTGACCTTAAAGTGGTGGTGAAAAAATTTCTAGTAATGTGTATGCAATGAACAGTAAGGGGATTTTTAAAAATAAATTATTATTTTATTTTATTAATATTCAAGGTTTATTCAAGGATCCCTTCCTCCAAGCTCAGGAGTAATGAATCCCAAAAGGGAGGAAGTCAGTCAAAAACACCAGGAGGATTGCATGGATTGACAAACTCAAACACAAAAAGGAAGCCTACAAACGGTGGAAGCAGGGACAGCTAGCCCAGAAGTAATACAGAGATTTTGTCTGAGCAGCCAGGTGTCAGGTTTGGAAAGCTAAGCCTTGATGGATTTAAATAAGGCCAGTGATGTCAAGGTCAACAAGAAAAGCTTCTATATGTATGTCACTGATAAAAGGACGACAAGGAAAATGTGGGGCCTATTAGGAAGGAAATAGGAGACCTGGTTAACTGGGACATGGAGAAAGCTGTGGTACTTCATGATATTTTTGCCTCAGTCTTCACCAGCAAATACACTGGCCACACTACCCAAGTCAGAAGGTAAAGGCAGGAACTAGAAGACTGAAGAATTGCCCACTGTAGAAGATCAGTTTTGAGAACATCTAAGGAAGCTGAAGGTGCACAAGTCATGGGACCTGATGAGATGCATCCAGGGGTCCTAAGAGAACTGGTGGAGAAAGTGGGTGAGCCAATATCCATCATCTTTAAGAAGCCGTGGCAGTCCTGTGAAGTTTCACTAAATGGAAAAAGGGGAAATATAATCCCCATTTTCAAAAAGGAAAAAGGAAGAGCTAGGCAACTATCGGCCAGTACCTCTCAACCTAGTGACTAGCAAGACCATGGAGCAGATCCTCCTGGAAATTATCCTAAGGCACATGGGCAATAAAGAGGTGATTTGTGACAGCCAGCATGGCTTTATGAAATCATGGCTGCCAAATTTGGTGGCATTCTTAGACAGGGTTGTGGTAGTGGTAGATAAGGGAAGACCACCTGACACCATTCATCTGGACTCGTGTAAAGCATTCGACACTGTCCTGCATGACATCCTTGTCTGTAAACTGGAGAGGCATGGATTTGACACATGGACTACTCAGTGGATGAAGAATTGGCTGGACAGTTTCACTCAAAGGGTTGTGGTCAATGTCTTGATGTCCAAGTGGAGACCAGTGATAAGTGGCTTTATTCAGGAGTCGGCATTGGGACCAGGACTGTTTGACACCTTTGTCGGCAACATGAACAGTGGGATTGAGCGCACCCCCAACAAGTTTTCCTATGTCATTGTAGCGGTAGAGACTCAGAGAATTGGCTTTTCTCAGTCTTAAGGAGAAAAAGCTAAGGGAATATCTTCTCACTGTCCTCAAACATTTAAACAAATTTTCTTTGGAGGTGCAGTGACAGGAGAAGACGCAAAATTAAAATTCCCGCTACAGCTAAAGGAAAAGAAATCACAGTGACAGTGATCAAACACTGGAACAGATGACCAAGTAAAACTGTGGAATCTCCAGCCCTGGAGAAATTTAAGTCTTGACTGGACTTGAGCAACCTGGTGTACGTCCTGCTTCGTAGAGGGGTTTAGACTAGATGATCTCTAGAGTTTCTTACATATTTAAAATTGTGACTGTATCATGAATTTACATCCAAAATTATTTTTTCAGGCTATATGAGATTAGTGAGATATATAAGATGCTTCTTACAGTATTGCTATTAGACTACATTTGCAAGAAAGACACAGTCCTTGCAATGCAGAAGTTTTTGATTTGTATCTTAGAACTTTGATAATTAGTTGCACTTGGACTGAATAATTGAACCATTTAATTCATAGTAAACAATTTGAAACTCTGTTAGTGCGAAGGACCAAAAGAATTTGTGTTAACTTCTGTATTAGTGCATCCAGATGGATCAGAGAAATAATAATCATATTACCTCATCATGTGTCAAATATTTATTGGTGCATTTTAAGCTAAGATAAATCTCTTTAATATGTCTATAAACGTTCTTCAACAGATTTGACAAAGTGTCTATGCTTCTGTAAAAGGGGAATAAAAAGAATAAGTAGCAGCAGCACCTGAAAACAGATACTAGTGGATGTAATTCATTGTAGAATCATAGAACCATAGAAATATCTAGTCTGGAATAGATTTCCAGAGTTCATGTGGTCCAGAATTCTGTTGAAAGCAGGGCCCTAAGTTAGTTTTTCCAGGGCTCTGTTCCAGCACCTTGTCAGCCAGAATATTGAGCATTTCTGGAGAGAGAGGTTCCACCATTTCTTCAAGCAATATATGACAATGATTAATTGTTGTCACAAGGATGCATTTATTATATTCACACAGAATTTCCCTTAATGCAACCTGTGGCCATGGATTTTTGCCTGTCATTGTGAATCCTTGTGAAAATATTTATCCATCTCCTCTGTAACTGTCTTTCATTTAATGAGTGTGACTGGAATATGGTTCCCCTCCATCTACACCAGACCAGACTTCTGTTCTCAAGGTGGAACAGACCCAGTTCCTTCAACTTTTTCTTCGTGTCTTCCCAAGCTATCTCATCATCTTGGTAGTCACCTATGGATATATCAATGTCTCTCTTAAACTAGAAGAATCAGTTTACTTTTCCATGTGTGGCATACCACATGCTGAGTAGTGTGGAATAATCATGTCTCACAGTCAGCTGGTGCACTTTTTCAGATTGACACCTGGAAGCTATTGCCCTTCCTTGCTGCCAAGACACACTCCTGAGTCATATTGAGCCCCAGGAATCCCTGGACTTTTTAATCAGATTTGCTTCTCAGCTATCAGTCCCTAGCCTTTAGATACAGAGATTATAATTACTCTGCCTGAAGTGCAGGATTTCACATTTATTTTTTGTTAATTCTTATGGATTTCTTGCTGGTCTGTCTTCCAGCCTTCAGAGATCACTCTGAGTGTGACTCATGTGTCCAGACTCATGTACTTCTCTTCCCAATTGGATGCCATCCACAAACTTGGTGTGTATTCATTTTTCCACCAATTTTGCTATTCCTCTGTCTAGTCCATATCCCAGCATCTCATTAGCAAGGAAACTTTGTGAGAGACCAGAAAAAATGCCTTACTGAAATTAAGGCAGATATATCCCCAGCTCTCCCCTCATCCACCCAGCTAGTTGTTTTACCATAGAAGGCAATTATGTAGAGATCAAAAAATATTTATTTCAATCAGGTATTAGTATCATGAATTTTAATCATTCAATGATGATCTGAATTATCTGACTTAATTACCTGATTATGCTATGTTTAAGTATTTCTATGACCTTTTCATATCCAATTTTCATATCTAAAATTAATTAAATACTTCTATCATGAGGTAACCTTTTACAATGTGCGATCGCTTTCTTTATACAATTTGTCTAGTTAATTTAAAACTGAGATTTTAAATTTAGGTCACAGAATACTTGTCAATAAAGGTTTTTTTTTTGTTTTTATTTAACTTAATACAGCCCAAATGCTGAATATAAAGTTAGGATATGTCATAAATTGAAAAACATTTACCTTTCTATGGCAGATATACTTGTTCTGGTGTTTCCATGTTCTTGAAGTCTTGAATATGTAGTTAAAACGTAATCTAAATGACAATTTTTTCAAAACTTGCTAATACGTGTACTTCCTCTGAGCTAGCCTTGCATGTTTTTGTTACAGTGAAAATAGTGAAATAATTTGTAATGAAAACATAGCTTATACTGAAATTATAGTGAAAATGATAGAGTTAGGAATAGCATGAACTAAGCAGCATCACTAAAATGCCTCAGGGTTCCTCTTTTTGTCCTTAAGCTAACATGTTACTTAAGCATGTGTTTAACTTTTACTCAATGCTTAAGTAAAAATACACAAAATGTTAAAGAGATCAAAGATCTTTTTCTTTCAGAATCCTGTTCTGAATTTGTAGTAATTTTGTTATGATTGGTAAAAGACTAAGTAGATGTGTGCATTTTGTCAGAGGCACATATTTACTTTTCCAGTTGAGCAGGGTTAAGGAACTTGTCACAAAATTTTCTCTCACTAATCCTCTCCTCAGAAAGGTGTGTTAAGAGGTGTGTTAAGTGCATCACAATGCTCTACACTACTTGATCTCAACTGAATATGATCTAGAAATTTTCAAGGAAATTTTTTATCTCTTTCTACAGGAATTAAATATTAAATTGTAATCTAAAAATATCTACTACAGACTATTTCCCTAAGACTTCTCTAAAGTCTGAATCCAGTAGTGTTAGGTCTGTTAGGTCTTTGCAGAAAATATGATAGTTTACTGCAGTCTCTTGAAAATGGTAGCTTCTTCTATGTTGAATTCTGAAAGCTAGTTTATAATTTTGATTAATATTATGAAGATGGGATGTTTTAGTCCGTATGTTTAAAGAGTTATTAACAAAATTGTTCCATATTATCATGAGACTATGAAGATTAAGAAAAGGGGGATGTGATATTTCATTTGATTGTGTTATATTTTGTCATATTGCTTCATATCCCTGAACAGTGCAATAACGGCTGGAAAGTTGACCTAATCATTTTGTTGTTTTTGTCACTTAAGAAGACAAGCACAGACCTATGAAGTACTGTGTTCAATGTACAGAAACCTCAAAAAGTAAAGAGCTCAAGAACAGAATGATTAACAATGATCTTTTATTGTTGCTTATAGTTACACAACGTCCGTTTTATGTGGATTATTTTATTTATTATCTATCATCCCTGTTTCCTCTTTCATCCATGAAGAATTTCTGATTTCTTCATTTTGAACCTATTATTTATGTATTTGAAGACAATTGTATCAGTCATCTTTAAACTCAACAAAGCCCCATCTTCCAGTGACTCCTCTAGGCTCACCCGTAGTCATATTCATTGCTTGCCTCTTGATATTCTCCAGCAAACTTCTTTTCCAAAATGCTGTGCTCAAAGCCAGCAAAATGTTTCAGGTGAGGGAGTATTGCTACCAGTAGATTCATAACTACTCCCTGTGTCTTGGTTTATACAGCTGTATTTTTTCCAATTGCAAAGAAATTCTGCTTTGAGCATGGTTAAGTCCTCTTTAAATTGTTATACACCACAGTCTGCAGATTTTCAAACTTTCTATTTATCCAGTCATTCCTATCTTATATTTCTTCAAGGAATTCTGCTTATATGTGTGAGCAACCTCATCCTTATAGAATCACTTTATTTTTTCAGAACCCTTTTAAAATATTAACCTTAATTAGAAATGCTAAATTAGTGTTATGATGTGCTTTAGTCCTACTCTGCTTATAAGCTTAAAATTTAAAGTCAAAATGTATGCAATTAATTGAAAAGTAAACTAGTACCAATTTTAAAGCAGCTTTCTCTTGAATTGAAATTATCATCCGGTATCTTAAAAAAGATCCAATATATTATCTCTTGTCTGTCAGAGGACAGCAAGAGTTGTCAATCAGTAAAAAACAGGGAAAGTATATGATGATTGTTTTTCCAAAAATTCTCCTCTAATATTGATTCAGCTGTGTTTTAGAGTTTTCCTGTTACATTCTTCTGGTCTATCATATCACAGCTAATGAAAATAAAAAGATTCTTATACATTACATTATAAACATCAGAAAAATTCTTTCATTTTTTGTGTTGAGATCCACAAATACAAAAAAACCAAAAAACAGTAGTGTTTCTGAGGCACTCCAAAAATTTCCGAGGGCTGCTTGCCAACATTTATTCTTAGAAATAGTTTGAATGGATTCCAGATTTGTCATTTTCTTAAAGAGTATTACAGACTCTGTGTGAACATCAAAGACATCTGTGAAAAACCGATAATAAATACCCATCTTTTATGCAGTGTAATTACTGAAAAGCATCATTATATTTTCAGGCTGTCTTCTGATGACAGTCACATATTTTTCTTTTCCTTTATTAGACTTGAATTGAAAAAAACCCCTGTAAATAATTGAAATAAATCATTATTTTAAGGCCGCTTAAATTCTCTCATTAACTTAGACATATTGGTCATAGTTCATATCGGAATGGCTTTCAGGATATTTTCCATTTCTTTATGATGTCTTTTAGAGATCAGCAGGGTAAGGCAACATTTACCATCAGGCAATTATTCAAAATTAGAATTTAAACTGATTGTTAATGGGAAGACTCTGCTGGCCATTCTGGAAAAATTGTTGCCTTGGCTGAAGTATTACCTGAAATGAAGAACAGTTGCTGACCATCTGGGAAAAGGACATATTACACCTTAAAGACAAGGGCAGAATAAAGGTTGTATTATCACAATTTTCTTTCATAAGTAACAGATAAATGTTAGAAAAAAACTCTTTAAATTAAGTTCTCGATTTAGTACAAGAAAGGGTACATAAATCACTGCATGCTTTTCTTTCTTTTTGTTCTTTTAGTTTGTTTTTTTTTTTTCATTTTTTGTTTTTTCAATTTTATTTTATATTGATGCGAGGAGCCATTAAGAGGGCCTGGTTATAAGGGAGAAAACCTGAAAAAAAATGTTTGCTGAAATACTGACAATGAAAATGCCTGCCAGACTGAAACTGTTAGCCTGGAAACTAGGCCTAGGAACCAGAAGCATCCTTTATGAGCACAGCTGGTACCTCTCAAGTACAGTGGGGTACCCAGAAACATTCTAGGCACATCCTGAGACCAATAAGCCAAAACCCAGGGAACTGCAACAATGACTTCTAGTCTGAAAAGGTGAAAAACAGTTAGTGAAAAGGGGGAAACATCATGAGAAAATAAGAATTGTTAACCGCCTTTGGCTATTCTAACAGCAGAACAGGAAAACAGTCTAGAAAAAGAAAAAGTTTATCCCATAGAACAGAAAATATCATCATCTATTGGCTTCCAAGTGAAAAAATATAAATTGCCAGATCTACTTGCTACTTGAAGTGGTAGAGTCCTACGACCTCTTATGCCTCTACAATAAAATAATGATTTATTTTTCATCAAAAGTGGAGCGTCTCTTTCTGAGAACTCCCTGTGCTGCACACACATTTGCCTTTCCTCAAAAGTTTGTGTGAACTTTTTATGAGATCTTGAGCCCTCACTGGGGACACCCAGCTGACTCCACACTGGTGTGGATTGGTTCTCCTCTGGGACTTCCCCTGGGGTTGGTTCAGTTAGTTCTCCCACTTCTGGGACAGCTGAATCCCCTCTGGGTTTGGTCCCTTTCTGAAATTTGTTTAGTGTATTTTTCTATTGTATGTATTCATAGAAGTAAACTATCATATTTGCTGTTACATTATCGATAAGTCGCTTTACTACTGGTAAGTTTGTAGTAATTTTTTTTTTGCTGTGATTATCTATTCCTGCTATTATTGCTGCAGTACTGTTGATTATTGCTATTATTGATTACTGCCACACTATTTATTGCTGATAATAAAATAGCTGAATATATATGTATATATTTGCTTTATTAATAATGTATCTATTTGCCAGTGGTGATTTTTTTAATATTTCTGATAATGTCTATATCAAGTAGGGAAATTCAGACAATAAAACTTCCATGTGCTTGTGTTTTCTGGATTCCTATGAAACCACAGCTGTGATCTTTATCACTAGCAGCCTCGGTAACCCTTTAGGTTGTGAGACATGTAAACAAATCTTACTTCTGAACCTAGAAAAACAGAAGAATGAGAAACAAAGTTTATTACTGATTTTTGCCAGGCTTGAATTCTGTCAGAAACAAGAAAAAGAGCTTTAGAGACTTACGTGGATTCTCATGGACGTGTCTTTGAGCAGAGATTTAATTTTCTATTATGATTCGTTTACACCTTGTGCTGGTTTTAACTGAGGTAATTTTATTCACAGTGGCTGCTATGGGGCTGTGTTTTAGATTTGTACTAAACCAATTAACTCCTGTTAATACAGTGATGTTTTTGTTATTGCTGAGCAGAGTTTACACAGAGCCAAGGCCTTTTCTGCTTTTTGTACTGCCGCACCCACGTACTAGTTTGGAGTGATGGCATTTGTCTTCTCAATCACCATTACCAGGATGGGGCCCTGCTCCCCTGGAGATGGCTGAACACCTGCCTTCCCATGGGAAATAATAAATTAATTCTTTGGTTTTGCTTCGCTTGTGTGCACGATTTTTGCTTTCCTTATTGTTGTGGTTTGGCACTGGCCTGACACCAGGCAGCCACGAGAGTCACTTGCTCACCCCCCTGCCACAGCTGGGCAGAGGAGAGAGGGAAAAAAATTAACAAAGGCTTCATTAGCTGAGATAAGGACCCGGAGAAAACACTTCAAGGGCAATACAGGCTTAATTTAAAGTTACAAAGTGAATTTATTGCTAACAGAATCAGAGGAGGATAGTGAGAAGTATCACCTGTAAGTGATACTTCTCTTACCTTAAGTAAGAGAGTAAGACCACCTGAAAGTAACACCTTTTCCCCCAGCCCCTGTCTCCTTCCCACCGAGAGTGCAGGGAGACACGGCATGGGAGTTTTGGTCCGTTCATCACCGAGATTCTCTTCCACTGCTCAGGGAGAGGAGTCTTCCCCCGTGAGACTATGGGGTCCTTCCCACAGGAGACAGTTCTCCATGAACCTCTCTGATGTGGCTCCACTCTCACAAGCAGCAGCCCTACTGCACCTGCTGCAGCGAGTCCCTCCCACGGGCAGAGTCCTCCCAAAACTGCTGCACCGTGGGTCTCTTTTTCCGCAGTGTGCAGTACTCCAAGGACAGGCTGCTCCAGCCTGGAAGCAGGGGCCCTCTCTCTCCACTGGGTCTTCCACTGGATCACAGCCTCCTCCAGGCATCTGCCTGCTCCAGCATGGGCACCTCCCCCACGGGCTGTGGGTGGATCTCTGCATCCCCTGTGGATCCCCACGGTCTGCGGGTAGATCTCTGCATCCCCCGTGGATCCCCAGGGGCTGCGGGTGGATCTCTGCATCCCCTGTGGATCCCCACGGGCTGTGGGTGGATCTCTGCATCCCTCGTGGATCCCCACGGGCTACGGGTGGATCTCTGCATCCCCGTGGATCCCCACGGGCTACGGGTGGATCTCTGCATCCCCCGTGGATCCCCACTGCCTGCAGAGGGACAGCTCCTTCACCACGGTCTGCACCACAGCCGGCAGAGGCATCTCAGCCCTGTCACCTGGAGCACCTCCTGCCCCTCCTTCTCCACTGCCCTTGGTGTCACCATGTTGTTTCCCTCACACGTTCTCACCACCTCCTCTTCTTTGGCTAGAAGCCAAAACCCCCCTGACTTTGTTTTGATTTTCTTCTTACATATTTCATAGAGNTAAATATTTCATAGAGGCATTACCAACCTCTCTCATTGGCCCAGTTTTGGCCAGCAGCACATCCATCTTTCAGAGCCATCAGAGATTGGCTCTGCTGGATATGGTAGAAACTTCCAAGAGGTTCTCACAGGAGCCACCTCTATGCCCTCCCTGCTACCAAAAACCAGGCTGAGCAAAACCAATACACTTATTAAACCATCTTTATCTAGATCCATAAATTTTCCAGATTTTACCTGTTTCTCTCTCTGATCCCACTGGTGGGAGAGTGAGCAAGTGGCTCTGTGGGGCTTGGTTGCTGGCTGGGGTTAAATCACAACGGTCCTTTTTGGCACCCAAATGGGGGCTTGAAGTGTTTGAGATAATTTGGATGTACTAGATTTGAGTATCTGTTAGTGCTGCCTAGCTAGTAATCAGCAGGCTTCTTTGCTTGCCATGGGGCTCACTTTCCTGGCTGTGTATTAGTCTACTGCGTGTTAGTGGCTGCTTTTTGCTTTTGCTGCTTGCTGTAGTGCTTATCACCTTACTGATTTGTGCCTGAGAATGTTCTGATAACAGTCATTGGTGATGTGCCTGGGCTGGCAGGTGGCCAGGGTACTGCTGTTGTTTCTGTGCTGCTGTACTGGACAAGCTGGAGTTTCAGAACTGGAGTTGAAGGGACTGTGATATATGAAAGGATCCCATGACAGAGCAGGTGGGTGCCTGAAGAAGGATGTGATCCTGTGAGATTCCTGTGACAGAGAAGGCTTGCTGGCAGGACTCGTGACCTCACAGAGGACCCACACTGGAAAGGCTTGTGAAGAACTGCAGCCCCTGAGAAGGACCCATGACAGACAAGTTCAAGGAGGACTGTCTCCTGTGGATGGGACCCTGCGCTGGAGCAAGGGAAGCAAAGATTCACTTGCAGCCCATGGTGAAGACCACGGTGATGCAGCTGGGCCCCTGCAGCCCATGGAGGACTGTGATGTGGACTATACTAATGGTGAACTATTCTGTAACAGGAACCCCTTGTTGCAGTCAGGCTGGAGACAAGGGGGAGAGTTCATTGCAGTGTTAAACCCTAAAACCAGGGCCAAAAGGACCAGCAGTGGAGACTGATGGATTTGTCTTTAAATTGTTGTAAGCCATGATTTGAGTTCTATATTACTAGAACAGGAACCGCCTGAACCAACACAGAAGAAGCCTTACAAGAAGTTTCAGTGCAACAGTGACCTGACTTGAGCTGGCATTGGTGTCCAGTAACTCCACATCACATACCACCTCTCCTGGCCCAAGTGACCACTATAAGAGATGGAGCCCAAAGTTGTGGAATAAATTAATTCAACAGGGGAAAAATATTTGAGTGTTATATTAAAGAAGAGGAAGAAAAGTGGTGGGTAATGAATGATGTACTGAATACTGTAGGACCTGAGCATGATGTAAATGGTATGGAATGAGAGGTGGAATGTGTTGGTTTTGGCTGGGGTAGTGTTAACTTTCTTCCCAATTATTAGTATGGGGCTGTGTTTTGGATTTGTGCTGAACACAGAGTTGATTCCATAGATGTTTTTGTAATTGCTGAGCAGGGCTTGCACAGAGCCAAGGCCTTCTCTGCTTTTTGTACTGCCATGCTGGCATGGGAGTTGGGGGTGCATGTGAGGTTGGGAGTAGACACAACTGGGACAGCTGACCCCAAATGACCAAAGGGATATTCAACCATGTGACATCATGCTCAGTATATAAGGTGGGAGGAAGAACCCCACTGAAAAAACATGTCTAATTGTGCATGTCATTGAAAACAACATGACAGCAGTACAGGTCTCTTAGTGAATTTAACTAACAATACTAAATAATCCTAATAAAAACTAAATTGTACTAGCAAGCATTCACTGAACTAAAAAGAACCAAAATATATTTATTAGGCTTAGAACATAGCAGTGAAGTGAATTAATATCTAAAGCTGAAGCAAGCAAGAGGAGTATTATGTACGCCTGAAGATGTTTGACAGACAAGACTGTGAATGAACCTGGTGCAAAGCTTGTGGTTATGGCAGAAAAACTGCTCAATAAAATCAGGAACCAAATAAGATTCCTGTCCTTACATTTTCTCATTCCTTAGAGGTTATGTGCATGAATTGTACCGAGAAGAGCACAGAAGCTCTGGGAACACATTTGTGCTGAGATGGATGCTGTCAGTCAAGTGTATGCCACTGATAATGAAAAAGAGAAATTACTGTTTGGGAATGATTTGTTATTGAAGTTCTGTCCACTTCTCAGCTTAATCCATAAAACCATTTGACTCTAGTGAAGGAACAATATCCCGTGTAGTAGGCTGATAAGAGAGAGAAAGTAGAAAATACTGTTATTTGCTGTCATGGGAAGATCAGCTGCTCCTGCTCTCTCTTTTTGGCACTGCAACTGCTAAGGGAGGCTCTATCTCTGCTTATCATGCCTGTCGTTTAACATGGAACTATCATTTCCTAACTCACCACTTATATCCTGTATCCCTACTTATAAGCTCAGCTCTCTGGAGCAAAGAAACTCATTAAATTCTTTGTGTTTTGGGTTTATGTGGCAGGGTTTTTGCAGTGAGGGGCTGTGTATATGTATGTGTGTGTGTGTGAAGGGGGGACATGCAGAGGTGGCTACTATGAGAAGACACCAGAAGCTGTCCCTATGTCAGACACAGCCCGTTCCAGCCAGCCCCAAGACAGACCTTCCTCCTGCAAAAGCTGAGCCCATTAGTGATGTTGGTAGTGTCTCTGTGATAATTTAAGAAAAGGAAAAAAACATTGCACAATAGCAAGTGTGAAAGAGGACTGGTAACATGAGAGAAACAGCCTTGCAGACACCAAGATCAGTGGAGAAGAAGAGAAAGGAGGTGCTCCAGCTGTCAGAGCAGGGATTTCCCCACAGTCTATAGGGAATACCATGGTGACAAAGGTTGACCTCTGCAGCCTATGGAGGAGCACACTAAAACAGATATTCACCTCCTCATGCTGAAATTTCAGGAGAAATCATGTTCTTATCAACAAAAAATGTTTATTTTATCTACAGAAATTAAATAATCAGCAGGATCAAAAAAGTTCTCAAGAATTTGCTGTTGACATTGCAACACCATACAGACACTACCAGGATAGTAATTCTGACAGGTTGAACAGTTACTTTTCTCGAGGCACATCTGTGAAACTTCAGGATGAGTAACCTCTGTGCATGGTCTAAATAATATAACTGTACATATATGTGTTAAAATCACTACATATGTGTAGTGTAAAACCACTACAAACATTTCAGGATTGTAGGATACACTCTAGTTATATAGATTCATTGGATTCCATAGAGGCACGAGGCTCAAACTATAATTATTTTCCTTTTAAATATCATCTCTGCCTGTGCAGTAGGTCTGAAGCTGTTGGTACATCTCTGCTCTGTCAGCCTTTTTGCATTACAAAACAAATTAATTCAATGTAAAAAGTACAGAAGATAAGCACGCAAATCCTGCTGATTATGACTAACAGGATTTGTCTGATTTCCTCCTAACATCCACCTTCAAATTTTACTTCTAAGATTCTTTCTTTCTGTGTTTACACTGATTGACATTAATACCTAAAATGTCTTTAAATATTATTGTTATGCAGACAACATACAGATTTATTGCTACTTTAGGCTGATAATTCCTTGACAAATCCTGTTTCTGCACTTAGAGAGTGTTTGATGGTGATTCAGCAGTGGATATATTCCAGCAAGCTGTCTCTTTACATCCTGTAGACTAAGTTATTATAATATTTCCATCTGCTTCTAAAAACTGTATGGTGATTTCTATCTTTGCCTAAAATTTAAATAATCACCATAAAACATCAATTCTTGCAAGAATTATGGTTTAGTACCTGAATCCATTTCTGGGTATTTTAACACTGAAAAAGTATCAGCTTCCTAGAGCTATTGTGCAAAGAGGTTTCTAACAAAAGGTCACCAGTTTCAGAAGTAAGGTGTTATGACCAGTGTTATTAATGTATTGTCTCTTTTACAAAGAGTCCATATAGTGAATATGAGTAGCAAAGATAACATTTCTATTCTTAGACATCATCTGTTTCAAAATGGTTAGTCCTCTTACTCTGTGGGATTAAATATAACCTTGTATCTGTATTTCATCGTCTATTCTTTCCCTCAAATAGTTTGCTGTTATTATGGACTTCACCTAATGACAGCTGATCATAATTACTTAATATTTTTAAAACAAGATAAGTCAAATGAGAAATATACATTAAGTCATTGAAGACAAGCACACAAAGTTATTAAAGTAGCAATAATTTTTTTTATAAGTAGCTTTGTTTATGAGAGTCATTTAACCCTCATTAGAAGACATTAGAAGGCAATTCACAAACTGAGTTTGAGTACTATTATAGAAAATTCTTCCCTAACCAAGGGGCATAGTAACAAGTAGAGAAAGATATATCTTTTACTTTGAGAGAGAAGCTTCCTGCATTTTGTAAGGTGATCAGTTAGTTTAGGCTTAATCCAGAAATACTTTCAGACGTGATGATTCAGTGAGACACAGCACTTTAGTCAAATACCCAGGCTTGCTTTAGGAACTGTTTTAAGGTAATTCAAATATGGCATTTGCTTAACTGGGACTAGAAGAGATCTGACCAGAATGCAGTGGAAAAATTAAAAGAATATTAGACATGATGATGATATCCTCCCATATTGCCTGTAGTGCTTTGATGTGATCTAAAAAAAAGTTGGTAGTAGAAGTAAAGACTATTGTCTTTTTCATTTAATCAAGATATATTGAAACAAAAGAAGTGACAAAATGCATTTTAAGGGAATAACAAAGATCCCATTTTTTATTAGTTCATATACTTTAATAATATCTAAAGATGAATGGCAATGTAATGTCTTCAGTATCTTGAAAGCTAAAGGAAAAGCTTTCTCAATAATAAATGAATCCATGAACACTGGTTTTAAATAGCATCACAAACTCTAAAGGAAATGATCCCATTAAAAATGTGCTGAAGGTGAAGGCTGGTGAAAATTTAGCGTGAATTATCTGGGATTTTTGTGGGTGTCTTGATTTCTATTTGCAATTCTAAAATATATTGATTTTTAATAATTTTTAAAAAATATTAACATATATAAGGTATAAAGTAAGGATTTTAATAAATTAATTTCATTTGTAAAATATATTGAATTAATAAAATTATAGATATACTATATACTCATTATGAAATCTATATACTTACAAAACTACAAAATAAATAAAAATATTGAGTCCTAGTCTTCGTAGAGCTGTTTCAAATAAATAAAAGTATTGAGTCCTAGTCTTCATAGAGCTGTTTAAAAAATCTTCAAGAATGCATAAAACAGACTTGGTCTGGAGAATATGTCTATTAAGAATGCATAAAAGAGACTTGGTCTGGAGAATATGTCTATTATAATTTAATCAAATATACTTTTGTAATGTTACTCAATTATTTGAGGGTTATAAAAAGTGAGATAAATTAGGTTTTTCTAGAAGAATTATGTTTGTATGTTTACTTTAGAGTAAATGGAGTAGATATCTCACCAACTATTCTAACAAAACTTCAAGAATATTGCTGAAATTACAAACTTTTTGTCCTTAATCATTTAAAATAAAAGGCTTTATTGCATTCTGTTACAATAAATATATGTAAAATTGAAGTGTTAAAAAAACTTAAAACCATCTTGAATTTTTTCTCCTCTTAAGAAATATCTGTAAGTTATATGCTCTATCATTATTTAGTGTTCCCAAAATATCTATATATCAAAAAACCCCATTTCTTAACATTCTTAGCTATATTGTTTCAGAGAGAAGCGCAAAGTAAAACCTTATAACCTAAAATAGTTAACTATTTTAACCTCAAACTCTTTTACATATCCATTTCCCTGTAGGATCAATAGGCTGACCTGATAGACATGCATATTCAATATATTCTACCAAGGGCTGCACTCTTCACTGGGTGCTACAGGAGATGCTTCTGTTTTAAACAGGGTCTGAAAGGAGAGGCCGAACTGTCATATTAGAGCCAGTATTTACTACAGATTTTATAGTTTAGACAGTTGGTCGAAGGAAAGATACAAAAAGAGACTCCAAAGACAGGAAGCTGCCCCTCCAAGGTCAGGAAGCAAAGTGCTCATGTGGGTGTCCCACATAAAAAGACATCTTGCCTCTTATATTTTACAAAGCTACAATACTCCTTACTTCTGTGTAAAATCTAATACTACATAGTTATGTTCATTTGGAACTCTGGTATACCTACATACAAATGAATTAGAATTCATTACTAAATCCTATTGGCAATTTCTATTTAGCTCATTTTTTTCACTGATAACAAAATAAGTTTAACTTTTTTTTAATGTTCTTTATCAATAACAATAAACTTTAAAGCCTTAAAAACCCCGATGGAAAAGCATTGCATTCTTCTTTTCAGCTGTTTTCTAATGCATTTCTGAAGATTTTTTAAAATGTGTTCGTTTTAAAAGATCTATAAAAGTTTACTGTCATATTTCTGGCCACCTATCTGTGGAAAGATGTCTAAGGGTAAAATTAGAGGAAGCTGAGCGGCTACATTCACTTCCTAATGCAAGTATGTAGATTATAGCATAACATACAGTTGTTGCTCCCTGGCTGGAATACAGCTGGCACACTTGAGACCAATTCCATAATGATTCCCCATACCCACAATCTGCAAATGTAAGCACCTGCTAAGGGGGATGGAACGGAGGGTGGACTGGAGTGGAGTGGACTGGAGTGGGGGCACTGCAGCCAAGTTCAGCTGAAATCCTTTCAAGGAGAGGAACTCAATGGTTCTTTTCTGCTGATAAACTGCATAGTACCTGTCAGCCAGGAGAGATAGGAGATGTCCTGCTGCTGAGCCAATAACTGTGGTGAAATCGTTCTCCTTGGATGGACTTGGTCATTATAATCTAACTGTAATATTAACACACACCTCCATGCCTAAGTTACCTGCCTTCAAGTTCAACCCTACCTCACTAATATGCACTGTTGGTTTTCTTTTTTTCCTCTTTCTCATGTAATTGTCATTATCTTGAAATTAGTTATGTATTTTAAAATTTGTATTATTAGGTTTATAGGGTTTCTACATCTTAGATAATAAAGACAAATATGAAATCTAAACCATAAATTTTGTTGATAAGGTGGATTATAAGACTAAAAAATGTCACAGAATATTTACTACCATTGAGGCATAGCCTCCAGCGTGCTAAGACTGAGACACATACACTGTCTGGAGAGTAACATACCTATTAAAGATCTTAGAACTGCACAGCTTTACAAACATATATGGTTCAAAATATTATTTGATTTATAATTACAATTTTCTGCCTTTTACCTGAAAGTACTCTGTGCCTTTGAATTACCATGTTTATATTTTCACAAGCTAGTATTTATCAGAAGTTTGCTAGTGAATTCTGTGCAACTGCTTCAAAATAAGCTTAATTATGATTAGGTGTTGATCAGCATGGCTAATGCCAACCCAAAAGCAGTAGCTTGCAAAAACCTGAAATTGTAGGTATTTGGGTTCTGAAGGGCACAGAAAATCATCAGAAAATCATCAGAAAAAAACCCACAAAACAGCTCTTTAAAGGAAGCAAACTATAGTTGTTTCAATTTTTCACACTTTGATACAGCACTGTCTTCTGTTTGCTGCTTTTTTTAAGAGCAGTGTAATGAGCTTTCTTCATTTTTCTTTTTTTTTAACATTAATACAATAAAATGTATTTCAAACTTCTATAAAAATAGACTCCTATATGTACATCTATTGCTTTTTACTTTGAAGAAATATATTTTATAAACCAGAAGGAGCATTTATTGCTGAAAAAAGAAAAGACAATCCTAAGTCTGTACTTAATAACTTTGCAAATCTTCGGGTCAGCCATTCTGCGTGCCTAAAATACTCTGTATGCAAATGATACTTATAACCCCCATATATCTACATCTAATGAAAACTGTTTTGAGCACTCTTTGAAGGAGAGGCAAAAATCATTGCTTACATTGCTTACACCAGAATGAATGTCAGAACTACAAACAGGTTGGGGACAATTGGGTCCCTTTAAGTGTAGCACTTACCTGATGGACACATCTTTGACACTGGTTGGTCTCTCAAGCCTCAGTTATACTGGGAGAGATATTTCTCGCTGACGTCTTTACATACATACAGTGACTCAAATTTGCATGAAATTTCCAAAACCTATGCTATTGAAACCTATGCCCTGTGCCAAGAAAGTCTATCAGCCTTCATTAATGCATGGTGTTTTTTAAAAGATCAGCACTTAGAAGATTCACGTGCATGAAAAATACATGTTAGTGTATTTTGTACCTATATCAATGAAGTTGCTTCTCATATTTCTTCAAATCTTCATAAAATAACCATTCTATATGGAGATAACACTATTGATCCTTAGGGTTAATGTTTCAAAGCTGTCATTATTTCAGGTCTTTGCATTCATACTCCTTTCTCAGGATTTGTAGTTGCTCAGCTGTCAGTTTATATGATACTAAACGCTAGATTTGGGAAGAAAACATCCAGTAGAAACTGCTGCTCACTTCTGAAAGATATTAAAATTTAAACACAGTCTCGGTATGAAGTTTGCTTAATCAAATGTCAGGAACATCTTAAATCTATCAATAAAGACCTTAATTCACCCAGGGGGTAAAATCAACAAGGAAGGTGAAAATTCCAAACAAGAAAAAAGCCTTTAAGAATTGTATTTACAGTGCCATCTGCTTTGAGTTAATTGTTCTCAACAGGCTACTCAGCTGCCATTTAGTCTCTGTATTACTTATTAAAGAAGTAACGGATACATAGAAATATGTCATTAGCATTAGCAAAATCCTGATATAGTGATAACACAGCCTGATTGATAGACTTATTTAATTTTAAACTTTCTTTTCTTCTTTATGAGTGGAATAGCAATTACAGCTACTAATTAGAAAATCTGATGTTTGTGCAGTCTTGGTAGGCAGACATATATAAAAAAACATTGCAACATTTTTGGTAACTCACAAGTGAATGTGAGTCGTATTGGTCTTTAAAACAACTTTTCTCCATAGATTGAAGTGCTGCTCAGAATTTCCTATGATGTAGAACCATACACTATAGGAAACAACAGTTTTCCCTTGTATCTAACAGTTTGATCTGTAGTGAAATGAATGGAATGGGAATACCACCATTTGTATCAGCAGGATACTGCAAACTGTCTGTCCTCAGAACTGCAGTTTGAGTGCAGCAATCCCTGTAATGGAGATAATGGAGGGCAGTGGAAGGAAGGATCAGAGAAAGCTGAAGTGAAAAGAGGGAGTTTTGGACCTTTCAGCTCTATCTGTTTACAGGTGTTTGTCCTTTAGAAAGACTTCATTGGTGTGACCTTAAGAAACAAAGAGTACGTGGAAACTTCTACTTATTAAGAAGTTTTAAATATATATATAAAAATAATTAAACCCCCCAAGCAAGCAACTAAAATTCACTGAAAACCCACAGTTGCCTGTGAATCGCAATAATCAGAATCTGAAAATAGACCCATGTTTGCATTACTTCTTTTGCCTTTAAAAGGTCTCTGGATATCAGCCTTACTTAATAAATTTCTGAGCTCTGATATTGTTGCATCTATTTGTTCAACCCTCCTTGTTTGTTTCTATTTAGTGTTACACTTATTAATAAGTTTTTAAACCTTCAGCTACCAAATCTGATTTTTTAGAGAGAAAAAATGCTGGTGTTTTGAGCAACAAAGGTAAACCTTAAGTTACAGCATATTTAGCCAAGTTTAAAAAAATATAAAGAGTTAATACAGTAAAAGAAGAGTTTCACTTTAAAGGTTAACAAAAATGAGATAATGAATTACTCATTTGATCTCTATAATATGAGGAAATGCACATGGAGCCTCAGAACACTGATTCGATTGATTTCAGTGGAATTATTAATCTTCTTAAAGTTAACCATACTTTAGTTTCTAACTTGATCAAGTTGATGCAATAAATACCCAATAAGAGTGCTATAGATAATGTCTCTGAAGAGTTTGCATTCATTGCTCCATCCATCTACCTACCCCAAGACATAGTATAGCTTCCACTGAAACTGTCCATATGCATTGTTCCCAAAGCACTATGATATGAACCGATCATATGAGTCTATTCCTACCATTGTGCCACCTTTCATCATCTATTTTTGTTTTTTTCTCATTTTTTTTCCAACACACCTTCATTCTAAAATAAGTTTTCCATTAAATCTATTTGAAGCATGTGCTTCAGAAGAGCAGCAGAAGACACTGAGGAGTAAAATAAATCTGACCAAGGTGTTAAAGAAACTTTTCAGTTTGCAGTATTTTTTTCATTTGCTGATTTATCTTTGTTCGTAGATTTGAAACCCTACCTCTTCCTATAGGACTACAGTAAAAGATTAAAATCTTCTGAACACTGACTCCACAATCTTATTTTCAATTATTTAGCCTAGAAGAAAAGTATATGAAGGATCGAGATCTGTTCTAACACTATTATTTATCACATTTCAGGCAAACTCAAATATTAAATTTCTTAGCTGCTTACTGTGAAGAAGAGATATGTCTTTAAACGGGCTAGGTATCAGAGAAATTAAATGCTTGATATGTAATGTGAGCTTGTAAAAAGGTCATAGGTCTGATCTCTGTGCTTGCCACCTTCAAAATCTTGTTAGAAGGAAAAGGAAACCCACCACATATATGAATTTAGGACCCATTTGGCAGTACTGTTAATGTTTTAACACTCCATAGATACAAACTATGTAATTAATACAGATAAAAGCCTTATTAACAACAGATTTAAACCTGTTATACAATCCCTTGGCCTTTCCTGGCATCTACCTCTTTTCCATGGGACTGTGCACATACCACAAATATCCCAGGGCATCCTTAAATTGACAGGATCAGCTCCTGGAATGATGACAAGAGAAGTATATAAGATATGAGACCACCATCCTGGGGTCTTTGGAAGGATTAGTATGAAATTTGGTGGGGTGGGGAGAAGACTTTTCTGTCCTGAGCTTGCTTGGTTTTATTTCATGCATTCCTTTACCCCAGGCAGCTGCTGTCTGGATGTTCCCAGCTAAGAATGAACAGGTTCTCACTGCTTCCCCAGGGGCTCTTGTTTGCTGGGCAATGACACCCTTGCCACGGAGGCACTGGCACAGCTCAGGCTCAGGCAGGGGAGGCAACAGACACCTGACCCAGAGGCAGGAGCTGAAACCAGCCCAGCCCAGCTCCAACCAAGTGCGTGACCTACAGGGTCAGTGCAGAGCCTGGGAGCCTTTATGTGTAAAGGAGAAAATAATAATTAACTGGCTGCCCTCTTAGCAACTGGCAGAAGCAATAGTACATAAGGCAAACAGCAGACATGGATACATACTTTGCATAGGGGTAGAGACAACATGGAATTCTGGAGAGATACCACGCCTCACAAATTCTCCAGAATTCTTTGAAAGAGATATAAATGCAGATAAAATGCATTTGGATTTAGAAAACCTTTATAAAAGTCTTATCATGGGGAAATAATCTGTAAGTGGATACGAGAAAATATTTTCTTGGATTACTACCTGGCTTAAGATAGCAAAGAAGAAATGGCAAAAAAAGGTCAGCTTTCAGAGTAAATCTAGGCTATTGGTAAGGGTCCCAAATATGACGCCAGTACAGTATAGTCATAAATGTCCAGAAATGGATTTAAATAATGAGGCAATAATCCTTTCTGAAAGGACAGAAGTATTCAAAATACAATAAAAAAAGACTGGCTTTGAAAATCTCCAAGTCGCTGGTAGCTTAAAACCAGTGGCTATTAAAGAAGTCAGCTCCTTTCACAGATGTCCACTTTATTTTAATCTATTTTTAAGCATCTGCAACTGACAGAAAGGGTCTAGGGAACCACATCAATCTTTTGATTTAATCTGACTTCTAAGGTAGATACAAAATCTTATGATTTTTAAAGATTTTATAGTAGTTTCAAAATGAAAACTAGGATTAAAACAAAGTTCTTCTAATTCTCTTTCTACAACTGACATAGTGGAATATAATTCACCATGCTGGACACACTATATAATCTTTATCTATTTTTCTCTTTGTCTGGGATGCCTTTTATCCACACCAGTCTGTAATTCAGAATGTCACCAATGTCTCTGTAAGTAATTATCTGGCAGTGTGATCAGCAATTTTCATACAGTGTATTTTGAATGAAAATATGGAGGGTTTACAGAAAGCAAACATCTATGGAAAACTTACTGTTATAGCTCAGAAACTTTAATATGTTCCCAAGTCAAAAGAAGAATTGTCCCTGTGAGAGAATATCCAGCTGTGTTATCTCTTGTAACTTTTTATTCTGAGGGAGAGCAAACTTCTTTAAATAACATAAAGGATGTTCTGATCAGTATTATAATGAAATTTAATATTTGATGTTAGATTATTAACTTATAATGAATTATTCCTTTTATTATTGATGCATAATCAGTATTTTAATCAGGTTCATCAATGATATCATATCTAGAATTTAGCACAGGAGGAAAATTAATTGATGGATTGATAACAAACATGCCTTATTATGATTTCCATTTTATATACTCTGCAGTAAGTGATTTTATAGGTGAACCATTTTGTAACTAGAGTGAGCACATAATTCTTTGCTTATTTAATTGAATCCATAATAGTGCATAATTTTATATTAAGCAAAAAGATATATAGAATCAATTTCTTAATGTAGAAATAGACTTATTCTGAGAATTTCAAAATAAGATTCATCCCACTGAGTGCCATGAATTTTAAGATTACATCTTTTACAAGAACTTACTTTGTTCTTCACTGGTCTATATTTTAGTGAGAGGAACATGAAAGTGAAAAAAAAAAAAAAAGATTAAATATAGGAATTCTGCAAGTTGCCTGGGAATTACAGGCAATGTTCAGAGTATGGGGATTATTTTGAAATAACAAATCACAAGCTTATTTCAAACTTTCTTTCTGTTTGGTAGGAGATGCCACAGAAAACAATGAGATAAACAGTGATGTAGATGTACTCAGATATACTTTGATGAATATGTCACCAGTAGCTCAAATGTAGAAATTGGCATATTCTTTAACAGCAGAGAGATAAAGGTATCTATTTTGAATGCATTATAAGATTCATACCTAATTTTAATAAGTTAAACACTTATAAACTAGTTTTAAATTCTATGACTTATTAATCTCAATTCATTGGAGAAGATAAATGTTTACCAAGCATACTATTTATACTTCCTGTTATCAGTGCTCGGACATCTGCACCAGGGACATTGGTACAAACTAATAGTCTGATTCCAAGGTAGAGTATAAATAATCAGTCCTTAGGCATCCTGGAATTTTCTCTTTACTAAGCTAGTGCCTTCTCATATTCTCTAGAGATAAAAGTGAGAGAATGTGACTTATCTTTTTCATCAAAAGTAGTTCTTTACCAGAAGAAATATAGTAATGCGAAGACTTTTTTTCTTTTTGCTGTCTAGTTGACTTTTTGCATGATTTATGATCTTGTCATATTGCTCACAATCTGAACATAGCTTTCAAGATTCACTCTCTCTGGTTTTTTAGTTTACACAACACTTGTTGAGTCATCATTGGACACAATCATCACCTCACAGTAGATTAAAATTACCAGCTGCCTTTTTTCTATTTTGCATTCATTTACAAATGGTACTTTAAGTGTGGGGTAGGTCTTATTCTGGTACTTTTTAGCACTTACATCTCAGAGTATTTCTCCATTTCTTCTCTGAAATGAGAGAGATTTTATTATTAAAAACCAATTTGGGAGAGTAGCATGTAGAAAATAAGATTTCTTTCTTAAAATGTAAATCAAATAGACTGTTTTTAAAAGTAGAGAACAAGCATCTCTAAAAGGGCAATTCTCAAGTCAATTTTCCCATAATTTTCCATATTTGTCTATAAATTCCTTTGCAGGAATATCTGCACATTCTTCCCCC
>VWZQ01003258.1:392078-413948 GCA_013397015.1 Myiagra hebetior | reverse complement strand
CCCCCCCCCCCCCCCCATTTTTTTCCTTTACTTACTTCAGTACCATCATGAAAGAAAGCAACTAAAAATACTCCTAACTAAAACCATACTCCCATATTTTATCAGGCTACAAATTCCAGCAGATAAACTGGGATTTTCTTTTTTTCAGACTGCAGATTTTCTGTGAATAAAAAATCTTTCTATGTGTTTTTTTTCAAGTCTCTCAAACCATTTATAATCCATGAAAATTTTTATTTTTTTAAGAAAAGGGTTCTAAACCCAGTCAATTCTCTCATACCATATATTGTCTGACAAGAAGCATGACTATATAAAATTTCCTCAAAGTGATTTTTTCAATAAAGGCATATTCAGAATAGCTGTCAATAATTTAGGAAAAAGGCAGGAAGAACACAGTGTCTGTGAGTGTAAGCGTGAAGGATGTATATAATCAGTCAAGGAATAACTGAACCATAATTATTGTCACCATGCTTTCCATTTATTTATGCACACAAACTCTTATGCTTATACATGAGTTTCAGAACAAATCTGCTTGAAGACAGAAAACTACTCTGTTTTTATTCTTTACAGGAATCAAACTAATCAGTTTTAATCGTAGTTGCCAACTTCTAGGTTGTCCTTCACATTTCACTGGCCAGCTAACAATAATCAGCACACATTACTTACATACAGCTCAATCCTAATTACTCTTCTCAACCTACAATACAAACAATCAGAGACGCATGATCTGAATGCTGACTCACTTTTTAAGCTTTAGAAGTTTTCTCAGCTTCTCTACAGACTGATCTCCAAATACACCAAATAGAACCAGAGTGGATACACCAGGCTGACTATAATACAAGTATATGGGGATCCAGGGCCTTTATTTTGAATACTGAACATACTCTTTCCAAAATTATTTATTAATTGAAATAAGGTGTCCATTTTCTTGCTTAGATCTAGAAAGATTCAACAGTGAACTAGAAGGTTGTCAAAGTTATTAAAGTATCTTTGAAAATGTAAAAGGTGTATATGTACTTCATCCAGAATCTATTTATGAGAGACCAGAAACAAGACCTCTGTGAAAGGAATATCTTTTCATATTTTTCTACAGCTGAGTTGTCATATCTCCCTCTCATGCTAGCCACTGGGATATATTCTGTGGGTTTCATGATTTCAGTTCTGGATAAAAAAAATTATCAAAGTGCTATTTTTTTCACTGTGTATTAATTGAATTGATAACTTCATAAACCTTGATAATATTGGGAAACTTTGTAATATACCTATAAACAGACACAGAAGAATAGCTGCAGTGCCTGGTTATCTGAAACAGGAGAAACTTCTTGGCTATTCTGAGCTGATTACACATGCTATAATTAAGAGAGGGCATCAATCCTGTCTCTGACCAACACATAGCAGGAAAAAATCTCTGGTGATTTAAAAATAAGCATTTTTCTGTTCATGGATAAGAATATTTGGACTGAAGAAGGTACAGATATTCAGAAACAAAAACCAAGGAATATAAGGGAGGGATGAACTGACATAATTTGTTCTTTGGAGAAAATGGCAAATCAATGTAAAGCATGATGTGGTTCTTTGAGTTGAAATGCTATTAGAATGGTACTTCAGCTCCATAACTTTTGTTAAAGACTAATTAAATGCAGACGTAAAACACAAGTATTCAGCAGACATGGGTGTAATCTTAAAAGGAAACAGAGAGAAATTTCTATGAAAGCTGGAGTTTACAGAGTGACACAGTTAAGAATTTCTGAAGAAAGAAACTGCCTACCACCATTTTTTTTGTGCGTTATGATCAAAAGAAAAAGTTTTTGCAACTTTTTTTTTTAAATAAAGAAGATTAAAGAGACCACACTACGCTTATATGAATAATTTCTCCCATTCATGGAATCATCATTAGAAACTAAAACAATAACAAAAACTCTTATTGATATCAATAGGTTTTCTGGAAACCTTTCAACATATATGGAAACAAAAATAGTAAAAATAAGATGTTATTTACTTGAGCATCTCTCAAAAATTTTTTCTGCGAATTTTCCTCTTAGCTTGCCAGAGAATTTGATCTTGCCTTACAGGTGTGATGTGTGAAAGGAAGATAAGTTTTTCAGCACTCTCCATGTGTTAGTTACCTCACAGTCTAAGTGGGTAATAATCTGGGGTATTACTGCCGGGTTATCATTTTCTGCTGTGTCTCTGAGTGCCCACTCACCTGTCTGGTGCCACAGGTCCCTGTGCTCATTGTTGTGCAAAGAGTTGGCATCAGTTCACACTTTCCTCCAGCTCCCAGCATTTCCTGCTATCCAGAGCTCAGCCTGCAGCTCTCACTGCAGCTTGAACACCAAGATTTCGTGTACTAAATATATCCCTCAACACAGGCACATGAAAAACAAGAAAATCATCAGGAGTAATCAGCATGACTCCTCCAAAGGAGGAACTCATGCTTGACCAATTTGATAATTCTTTTGACAAACTGGCTGGCTTGGTAGACAAAGGGAAATCTATGAATATTGACTACCTACACTTTGTTAAGGTTTCAACACTGACATCTATGACATCCTCACCAGAAGCTGTTGATGTCTGGGCTGGATGAGCAGGTAGTGAGGTAGATTGAAAACTTGTTGCATAATCAGTCCCAGAGGATACTGATTATGGGCACAAAGCTAGTAGAAGATCAGTGTCTAGCAGTACACTCCAAAAGTGAGTCTAGTCCTGGTTAACATCTTCATTAATGATCTGGATCACAGGGCAGGGCATAGGATAAGTAAGTTTGCTGACGACACAAAACTGGGAGGAGTAGCTGATTTGCCAGAGAGTAGTGCTGCTACCCAGAGGGACCTCATAAGCCTTGAAAAAGAGTCTGAAAGGAACCTCATGAAGTTCAACAATGTACCAGTACATGCTGGGGACAACCCCATTGGAAAGCAACTTGGCAGAGAAGAGCCTGGGGATCCCGGTGGTCACCAGGTTAAACATAAGCCAGTGAAATACCCTGTGGGAGAGGAAATCCTGGGCTGTATTAGGCAAATTGCTGCCATCAGGTTGAGGGAGGTGAACTCTGCCTGCTACTCAGCTGTGGAGAGCCCATACCTGGAGTATTTTCCCAGTTCCATGCTCCCTAGGGGTAAGAGTACAGTGAAGAGCCACAAAGGTGATGAAGGGACTGCAGCACCTCTCCTATGGGGAAAGACTGACAGAGGTGGGACGGGTTTACCTAGAGATCAGAAGGCTCAGGGGGAATCTTATCAATGCATATAAATATTTGAAAGGAGAGTGCACAGAAGATGGAACTAGACACTCCTCAGTGGTGCCCAGTGGCAGGCCAAGAAGTAGAGAATAAACTAAAACACATGAGGGTCTACCTGAAAACTGGGGAAAAATATTTTACTCTGAGGGTGACTGAGCAATGGCACAGATTTCCCAGGGAGCCACCCTTGGCAAGTGGCTCTAGGTAGCCCTGCTTAAGCAGATGGTTGGACCAGATAACCTCCAGAGGTCCCTTCCAACCTTAACCATTCTGTGGTTCTGTGATGATGGATGAATGGAAGTGAGAATCCATTTTTTTAAGAGATTTAGATTTTACTTTGCAGCAGATGAGCTGTAAGACTTCCTAAGAATCATTAAATGCTATGGTAAACTAGGTAAATAATTGGATGATAGAACTTTTCTCCTATGAGAAGCCTCAATTGCAGTTTTACTGTTTACGTACCAGATTGATATTAAAACCATCTCTGACAGTGGGACCAGCAATTCTCAAGTGTAAGTACAGAACTGTATGCCTCCAAGATTTGCTTTAACACATGATCATTTGAAAAAGTCATGACATGCATTTAATTGAACTGTGTCTTATTTTAGTTTCAAAAATTAATTTTCAAGGTTGTCTAAATGGCTTAGAAATATGGTGTGAACATTTGCCCTGCTGATATCTAATCTTCTGAAAGAAATTCATGAATCTGGCTACTAGCGATTTGAGGACAGCTTTCCTTTCTTATCTTGTACTTGTCAACATGCTTGGGACAATTTCCATTTGTTTCTAAAGCCTGTCAATGTATAATTAGATTTGAATCCCACTGCTTTAGGTGATATTTTGGCAAGCTGTTTGAAGCTGTTAAGGATTTTCCTCCCTTTTTATCTTGAAAGAATGAGTACAATGTCCAAAAATTTTTATACTCTACAGGTAATATATTTTGACTGTGATAACAGTATTGTAGAAAGTGGCTGAAGAAGATGCTTAAGTATAGCCTGAAGCAGATTATATACATAGAGATATACCTGTCAGCTGTATTACTGATTAAATGCATCGATTACACAATTTGTCCTTCCAAAAATGTAGGGTAGTAGTGGCTCAGTCTTTCAAAAAAGTCTGACTACTCCCATTCCCAGACAGGGAAACTGACAAACCTATACAGTCTGTGCAATTACACATGACCTTTCAGTGAACTGGGTATGATTTTGAAAACCAATGACTTCTTCTAAATAGCAAATCTTTACTGCTACAGTGTATCAGAAACACATTTCTGTAATCTGGGAATAAAGCCTGAACAGGAGTTTTATGATCACTCTAAAAACTGAGACCCCAGGATATACTCAAGATCAGCAATCATATGAAAAAATTCATATCAAAAGCAGTGAAGATTCCACTTCCTTATATTGCTTTCTACCTCCAGGATATGTGGGCTGACTCAGCTGGGGAGGAGATATGTGCAGAGCAATTTGATTGCTTTCTTACAGCTGTAAAAGACATGGAATTTGTGACATAGTTCAATTTCTTTCTGTTTGCGGCTTCCATTCTCCATTACCGTTCCACTGAAGGAGGATCTAATTTAAGATATTTTGCTCGCCATTATTTGCAAGATTTTATGACACCCTCAGGTGTGCTGATTCAGCTGTGTGGCCTTGCTCTAAACCAGACAAGTGTGAAAAACCATTTTAAGAGTAAAACACACTATATCTTTTTTATTTATTTCAGTGGATCATTTCAGGAAATGTAGGTTATAGTAAGGTGACACAGCAAAGGAATTGAAAAGGGATTGTAATCTTTCCTGGGGAACAAGCAACTGTGGAAACCAAAAAGGCAAAACCCTGAAAATTTGCAACAGCTTCTGATGCATTACTAGTATAAAGCCATTGTATAATCAAGAAGAGAGGCTTTTTCACATAAAATTCATCCTTAACACTTGTTATGCTCTTTACACATATGAATATACTTTTATAGAGTTCTGCACTAGGAGAGGTTAGGTTTTTTGTTTGTTTCAAAGAACTAAGAGGAGAAATAAATCTGTTTTTTTTCAAGACTGAACATACTTGTCTGACTGGCAATAAATAACAATCGTCCTCTAATTAAAAAGAAAACCTGTCACTTAAGTAGAAATTTTCTTTCTGGATTGCTTTATAAGAATTAATAAATACTGTCCCATCAAAATCATTGGTATCATGTTAGTTCATATTGACTGAAATATGGTGCACTTTTATATTGAACACTTTCTTTCTTATGCTACTCAGGTCCGTGTTTTCTGAGCTGTTTCTCCCTCTCTGTTGTACAGTTTTGTTAAAGACTTGTGTATGTGGAAAAATTCTAGTGTTGAGAGTTTGTATTTTATTTTTAGTCCTTTAGAAATTCTTTTCTGTGACTCTTTTTTACATAGTCTTATGACATAGAAGGATTGTCTTCTGACCCCATGACCCCCTCTTCCTTTCAAATAATTGGAGACTGCAATGAGATCTCCCCAGAGCTTTCTTTTCTCCAGACTGAATAACCCCAGCTCTCCCAGCCTGTCTTCATAGGAGAGCAACTTTATCCCTCTGATCATCTTTGTGGTCTCTTCTGGACTCACTCCAATATGTCCATGTCTTTTTTGTGCTGAGGACCCCACAGCTGGACAGGTGGGGTCTCACAAGAGTAAAGTAAAGGGACAGAATCATGTCATGATAGAAATTTGTCTTGTAAGTTATTGCTTGAAAAGTCTCTGAGCTCCCAGGAATGACCTTACTTAAACACAACAGAAAATTTTGAGAACATCATTAAGCAGCAAAATTATGCTAGAAGATTAGACAAGAACATCTGTATTGCACAGGGCATAAAACATTTCTTGGCGAAAACACAATACACACTTATCATTCATGTTTCATGCTACTTGTGAGTTGCTGAATGATTAAGGAATCAGGTCATAAAGGCAGAATAATATATATTACCATAAAAGTAATTCTGAATATTCATATACAATGAGAGATGAACCTGGGGAAAACATCTAAAGTAATTTTCTCTGTGGTGCCCAGGTTTTGGGGTATACAATGTATGTTCTCATTTTAAAAAAGGTAAATTTCAAGATGTGCTAAAAAATGGCCGTTCTGAAGCGTGAAGCCAGTGAAACCAAGCATTACAGAAAAGTAGTATATTAAAAAATAAACAGTTTAGGGCACAATCAGGCCAATTTTGTATCTCAGATTACTAGAACTTTTTTGAAAAATTCAGGATTTAAGATTTGTGATCTGACCTCATGTTAGTACCCCGTAGAATCCTTCTTCTTCATGAAGGATAAAAAACCTCAAAAAACTGTGAGAGAATACCTCAGTGGATGATCAAACATCTAGGTATCACATGTTGGGTGATTCCAGGTCCCATGACATTAGAAATTATTGACTGATTCACAATGAACTCTAGGAAGAGTCTTGTTTAATACTTCTTATTTATGCTTTAAAATTCTGTAGATAAAATTGGATTGTACTCCTAATTTTATGAAAGATCATTCAGTGTAAATAGCAATGCAAAGGATCAAAAAAATTATCATGTAGGACATTATGGAGAATAAATGATGTAGTTTTATGGCAAAAGATATCTAGTTACTTATTCTCCTGGGCCACCTGTGGGCCTTATTTCATATAATGAGACTTCTAATTCAGAATAAATGCAAGGTATGATAGTGAAATGCTGATATTTTCAAAAGTGAGTTACATCTTTCTGCCATGAGCCAGCATACACTGCAGTTCCTTATGCTATGAACTACCATTAGGGGGTTTTCAAACCTTCGAAAACAAGGCTGATGTTTCTTGCTGCAGATGGTGAAAATTGGTGTATATAAATAGGTACTGGAGGGTCAATTAATATGTACTCAGGAAACAAGAAATGGAGGTTTATAATGCAAGGTCAATGTCTCTTGTTCTCTATCGATTTTTCTTTCTATCGATTCATACCATTGATAGTGCTTCCCTTGTAACCTGTTCTCAAGGTAATGTCAAGATGAAAGTGCTTTTCTCTGTCCTTTTAAAAAACACACTATCTACATTGTCACACCTTCACAAGTACTACTTTTCCACAGCAAGTTTGCCCCATGTGTGATTGCTTTCAGGGACATAAAGATTTGATCAAAAACATCATTAATATTGCTTTAACAATATTCTACATTTTGCACAATATCATAATGCCCTTTTAATTTTTGAAGAATATTCTCCTCAAATTTCTCTAACTCTGAATCTGCTTTTCATGTGCATTTGAAAAAGATAATTGAGATTTGAGTTTGGTTGAAGAAGAAAAGTGGAATTAACATTTTATGAGATTTTTCTATCTATTAATTTTCATAATTTTTCAAACAATTTTCTACACTCTACAGCTGAATAAAACTCTGTGAACAGAATCAGAGAATGGATTGGGTTAGAAGGGACCTGAATGACCATCTAATTCCTAATGACCACGAGCAGGCACAATTTCCACTAGAATAGGTTGCTCAAAGATCCATCCAGCATGGCTTTGAACACTTCCAGGGATGGAACAACCACAACTTCTCTGGGCAATCTGTTCTAGCACCTCACCACCCTCAGGGCACAGAATTTCTTCCTCATATGTAAACCAAGCCTACCCTCTTTCAATTTGAAGGCATTCCCCTTTGTCCTGTCACTACCTGTTCTATATGGAAGCGTTCAAGGCCCGGTGACTGAAATATCTTTTTTTCTCATAGTCATCTAGTGTAAGGTTTAGGAAGTCCACATCAGACTAAAAAAAAACAAGAGTGTAAGACCTGGGCAGTAAGTTTTACTGCCATGGAATGTAACATGTACACAGCATTACAAGAAGCATGAGGCTTTTAAATATAACCAGAACTTATCTGCCAAACCATAAAAAAGAAAAAAAAGGGGTGAACTACAGACAATGACCTTCATATTTGGAAAACATAAACATTTCACATTGCAAAAATATAAAGCACTTTGAGAGATTTCTGATGTCTTTGGTTTATCAGTTTGGCATGACACACAGATATGACAGTTGTTGGAGGCAGGTAAACAGCCCTAATCTTTTGAGGTGTCAGTAAAACTGACAGAACTTATAGGGAGTTGCATCCTTTTCCTGCGTTCCAACTTTGATTAAAAATTCAAGGATATTTTCAAAGCTTCTAAAGAAATCTCGGAGGAAAAAAATTTACAAAATATCCCTAATTTTAAATTATTAATTTTTCATCACTTTCTGTTTTCAGTAAACCCACTAGGACTGAAGTCATATGACGTAATTTTAACCATCTAAAAGTTAGGTTTCAAATTAACTCTATTTTGCCTCACACTGACCATCATCTAGAGAGGCAATGCACCCAAACTAAAATAGGTATCTAAAATACATTGTAGATAACCACTCAAACTTTCCATTTTTTATCTCAGGTGTCTATTTTACATTAAGTATTACTGAATTTCAGGTTGATTTTTTTCCTGCATCTTCTGGAGAAGTCCCTGAAATAAGTGTTTTTAAACTAGTAATATTCATGGTATGTCAATCCATTTCCGTCAAATAATCCTGAAAAATGTGTGAAACCGTTCAATATTTTTGCTTTCTTTACCTTTGTTTTTGTAGATTTTGTGCTTTATGACATGAAAGTTTAAATCATGACTTAGGAAATTTTACTCTGACACCATGTACCATGATAGTGCTACCCTGGAGCACAGCAGATGCTTCTTGGCAGAGCAATACAAAAACTCCACACAGAAATACCAGTGATGCTACAACCATCAGTGTTCAACATATGTACACAGGCACGCACGAAGTTCTCACGTTAACTGGAAACTCCTACATAAAGAATCATATATTTGAGCAAACCTAGTTAGTTTTTACAAGAGTGAAATATTTTTTTGAAGAATAATTTAAGGCATTGATCATGACAAAAAACCATGCCTTCTTGACTGCTGTGAAGCACTTGAAACAGCTCTTGTTCTACACTGTTAGTAGAGCTAGAAGTTTTTGAGTTTAAATACCATGCTTACCTCTGTCAAATAGAGAATTCATTTACACTTATAAAAAGAAAAAGCAGCTTTATAAATTTTATGCTGTTGCATGTTCATGTTTTTAATGTTACCAATGTCAGGTCCAAAAGTAATTACTGTTCTAAATAGGCAGAGTGTAAATGTTAAACATTGCTTGCATCAGTAGTTGCAGAACAATACAAATATTCTCTTTTCTGTTTATCTAAGCCCTCATTTTCTGAAGAATTTTCATCTTGGTCTGGTTTGTATTTTCCAGTTGGATGAAGAGAACTGCAGGTAAGAGTCTTTCATTAGAGGCATGTCTGATTTAATTAATCTTTAATTATTGTGCAAAACAAATGGAAGGATAGCTTCGATCAGCAAATTCATTTGCCACATTTATCAACTAGCTGATCTTTATCACCCACCCAGATGACAGTAAATCAAATGCACACCCCTTTTCAATTCATGAAGCAAATGATTAAACTGTCCATAAGAGTCCCTATCCTAACTAAATCTAATTGTGTGTGAATAATCAGTTAAGTTGTGTGATGAATGTGCCATCATAGAATCTAGTCCATAACCAAATCATATTTTGAATCATACTTGCTTTGAAAGGAACACTCTTAAACTCAGGTGTTTCTTCTTCTTCCTCATTTACTGATAGATAAATATGTATCATATTAATTACATTGTTGTGTTTTGCTTTCTCCTTCACCTTTTATATCAGTTTTAGGGGTTACTTTCTCTTGAGCTTTATAATTGAAACACATTCCAAACACATATATATACCTCTTATTAAAATCATCTTAAGCACAAGAAATATTACAGTATTTCACCATAAACACTTTATTAGTCCAAACCAAATTTAAATATTTTCCATTGCACATCTTTGATTCTTAAGATAATTTTTACTTAACTAGATATCTCCTCAACTCAAAATAAATTAAAAAAAAAGGTATTTTAACTGTATTTGATTATTGCAGAATAGAAACGGTACACATTCTCCTTCAGAACACATTTCTTGATATCTGCTGTTCTTAAATATTTATGAACCCATTCTTTTTTCACCCAGACTTGTATGATACCATATTAAGGTTTCATGAAACTTTTGTTCATGGACAAAATTTCATTTAGTGGACTTAAATATGGATTTCAAACCTTTGAGGATTTGTTCATCAGTATGTAATTAAATAATGAGGAACTAACATGACAAGCATCAAAACTTAACTGATACTACAGTGTATTTCATTTTTTTCAAGTATGCATATAAAAAATGAGATCTTTTTCCTTACTTCTCATCTTAAAAATAGTTTGAGATATCTGCTGACCTAACACATTGAAGAGAGAACAAAAATTTTGTAATTAGTTATATTTAATTGGTTATCTAAAACCAAAGAACTAACTGCAAGGGCCTTGAAATCACTGAAAAATAAAAAAAAACTTGAAGAGGAAAAAATATTTTATATGTAGATTCTTTCTATATACAAAGGTCTAAGACAGAAAATAGGATTCATATACACCCTTTGAAAATGCAAAATCCCAATGTAAAATAGATGTACAATGTCCTGGTTTCGTTTTCATTTGTGTAATTGTTGTTATTATTATTAATAGTAACAATAATAATAATAATAGTAATCATAATAACCATTATCCAGTATGGGTCATCAATTTGGAAGATGCCCTTGGTGACAATGCAGTTTATTAACTACCACTTTCAACCATGGTAATGATATGTTTGGGTGAAATGTGTACTTATCTGAAACAGATTCTGTAGCTATCAATGAAAATCCACACATCAGATAACAGGAAGTGAATACTATGTGAATAAACAATCCCATCAGCCAGCTGGCTTCAAGAGCTGGTTTAAATCTTCTCCATATCTGAGCTCCAGCATATTTCAGATGACTAGATGCCATCCAAAGCCACCCTGATGGGTCACCCGTGATAAGTCTCTTGTACATATGCACAAAAGTAGTCAATGAAATAATGAAAATGTCTTACTGTGTCCCTAGGGTAAATATACTAACAAATCAAAATTTAAATATATATTCAACTGAACTTAAAAGATACTTCATTAACTCAAGGAACTATTTTTTTCCCTGCAATCTGGAATCATTGTAATACCATCTATGATTTGTGTGTGAATGTAAATGTAAATATTTCAAACTAGAGACTTACAGATTTTCATTACTGAGGTATTTAATGGGACAGTTTGCCAGCCTTTTTTTAACAACATATGATCTCATTAAATTATTAAGCAAGTGGTTTAATTATGCCAACTTTCACATCTAACTGAAAAGCAGATGTTTTATTGGAAAACATATTGCTTTGGGAGAGCAATATCTAGCCACATAGTAACAGATTAAGACCTAATGACAGTTTAAAGGCTAAAGGCATTTGGATACCAAAACACTTTAGTCGCAGATTTATGCAGTTTTACAAATTACACAATTCCCTGTTTTGTGGGAGAGAAGTCGGTGTGATGTATGTAGTCCTGGACAGGTCATGGGATTTCCTGGTCTCTCTTCTGCTCCCTGGGTTCTCTAGAGGTAGCAGAGAAGATCTTGGCTCCAGCTTCCTGGGCTCCTGGCCGCCTGCCCCCATAGTCTGTCAGGTACTTTGAGTACCCCTGACACTCTGAATTTTCATGTATTATAGTGCTGGATAGGGAAAACCTTGTTAGTGAGTAGATCATTCAAATTATCCTTTCTTTTTCCTATTTGCTGCTGACATTTTTGGCACTCATGATCTGTTCCAAACACATCTGGTCACATTTGCACTTGTTAATGATCAAAATGGCGTTTGCATAATTTCATTATTTATTTTATTGAACACACCAAAACTATTCTTTTGCTTGAGGCATCTGGCTGATCATATTTTATGTACTGCTATGAAAGCAAAGGTTTTACAGCCTGTACTACCAATGCCTGACTTGCTAAGTGCTACAAGTATTGGTGTGCCTTCCTTATGCAGAAAGGTAGCAGATAAACAGGTGATATACTTCCAACTGCCAAGACCCTGTTCAAAAGATACAAATGGATGAGTCTGTTCTCAACATAGGGTGAAAATCGAATTAATTTATTAGCTTCTCAAATATCAAATGAGACCTTCACAAAAGATGGATGATTTCATATGAAGAGACAGGGAAAACCAAATAATTCTTATAAGAATCCCTTATAAGCATTTTGAGAGAAAACTCTTCTTTAAAATTGTACACAAATTAACAACTGCTTCGAAATACCACGAACACCATCTGCATGTAGCAGAAACTCCCAACAGCCTGCAAAAAACTCCCTTATTTCAAATATCATCTTTCCCTTAGATCAGAGTATTTAGGAGGTGGGGATGTGGGGGAGGGGTAGGGATGTGTGGGGGGTATCACTTATTATGAATATAATCTGAGTCATTGAGATAAAAATCTTTCTTTCTCTGTTTGCCTTCCCCAAAACAGATAAAGGTTAAAATTTTCCTAACAGAAAAGGTAGCTATTCAACAAAGAGTTGGGTGCTTAGGTAAGCCACAGTAGGATTTGTAGTGAGTCCTCTACAGAAAACCAGGAAATGGGTCTTCCCTATGGCCCCTTTCCTCAGTGCTGTGTTCAGGGAAAGGAGGCCACTCACTTGCTCTGTAAGCCTTGTCTGAATAAAAGAGAGGACCTGAGCTCACCTGGAGAAGTATCTCATTCAGAGACAGTCCTGGCCTGTGCTGCTTCAATTACAAAACTTAATGTAGGGCTCTGTTGAACTGTAGCCCTTGTAGAAGTTCTTTTCTTTTCTTCTTTTTCTTGTTTTTTATTGGTCACAGGATAAGGTAATGCTCACCTTAAAGCATGTGTATGAGGACTGAATTCTAAAAATATGAGAGAAATCATGAATTCCATGACAAAAATGCAAAATGTATGTTGCTGAAAACAAGATTTCACCTGTGTCTCTTGGCATGTAAAAGAAATACAGTTACAAGCTTACAGTAGGCCCTCGAAGGTTATGATCTACTATGACATGTCCACACAGGCATTTTGCAAATGTTGTCACTATAGTTTCTGATTAGCAATTGGACATCAGTCTCTGCCAGAGGATCATTGCCCTATTATGTTGTTTTCATGTAATAACAGTAAGCTGAAATAGCCACTCTGAGTCAAACTCAGGCAACTATATCTGAGTTTTTACTCGTCCTGTTGCATTATTTCACAGAGCTGGATGGGATGGGTTAAATACCCCAATATGACAATTTATGCTCTCTTCCATTTTGGAGATGGCTCTTCCCTAACCCAATTGGAGCATGGGCAGGGAGCGGCCTCAAATCTACACTACAGGAAGAGTAAGTCAATCTTTAAAAGTCAATCTTTAAAATATGTGAACATATTCAAATATCAAAATTTAAAAAGTATTTTACACAGAATATTAGTTTTGTATAATCATATACATATAACGTATATGACTGACCTAAAAAATTATCAGAAGTGTAACCAGAAGAGTAATTTTGATTTCTTTTAGTAGAGAAATATGTTCATATCCTATTAAAGAATCTCATATTGATACCTCTGCACCTACAGCTTCTGAACAAAAATGTGGTTTTCATAGGTAACTGTTCTTAAGTGCAAAGTAGGCTTTCATATTGATAAAAACCACTTAAAAATAAGCAAATTTTTCAAAGTAATTGGTGAGCTACAGACACTGAAAATGGTTGTGAAACATTGTATAAGGATATATAATAACTTTATATAATAGCTCTTAAATTTCGAATTAGTGTGTTGGTACAATTAGAAAAAATACAAGCAGTATAAGAATGAGTATTCTATATCATCCCTCTTCACTAGTTTTGCACAAATGTTTCAATGACACAAGTGGAGGCACCAAAAAATTATGCTTGGTATATGCAAAGCTTCCAGCAACTATGCATTCTTTTCTTCAGAGAGAGATCCTTCAGAGTGACATTCTTAGCATGGCTGCCCCTGCACTTCCACCCTCATCTTCATCAGGACTGGGGAAGAAAATAACAAGACCAAAAGCAAGAACGCTCATGACCCAAGATAAGAAAGGTTCAATAAATGAAGGACTGAGGGGGGAAAAAAACAAACAAACAAACATACAACAACAATTACTCATCACCTCTGATGGCAGATCAATGCCCAGCCAAACTCTGAGCAACAGCTGTCCTGGAAGATGGTTATGATGATTGTGCAGGACATCCTACAGTGTGGAACATGCCTTCGGTCAGTTCAGGTTAGTTGTCTCAGCTCTATCCCCTCCCATAATCTTTCCCACAAATAGACTAATTGCTGAAGGAGCAGGTTGGGTAGAGTGAGAAAAAGACTTGTCATCAAGCACTGTTCAGCCATAGCCAAAACATTGCTGTGTTATCAACACTGGTTTACGCGCAAACCCAAAGTAACAAAGAAAGTTAACTACATTCCAGCCAGAACCTAAAATCATAATATGTTGAAATTCCTTTTGTAAAAACCAGCTTTTGCATATTACTATCATCAATTAAACCAGGGAGGATTTTATGTGTATGAGGTTGGGGTTTTTTTGTTTTGCTTTATTCTATGAAAGACAAGAAACAAGGGGTACATTCTACTAGCCAACATTAAGGATCATTCTATTCAATTTGCCAGGACTGTTGATTCATCATAATAGTTCTGTCAGACTGTATCAACCAAAATGGCTCTTGAAGACAGGTACAGTAACGAAGTGATGCAGATGAATAAATTATCTACTCTAGAAATAAATAATCAAATATGAAAAGCTCCTTGACATGTTCCTTGACAGTAAAGAAAATATTATGTGATGATTACACTCCAATTCAATAGAGGCAGAAAACTGATCTATAAAATATTTAACAAACCAATCCAAGTGAAACATGCCCAGTCTCACTGGACTATGAAAAACTGAATTACTGCCTTTTCAAATTAATCACAAATACTTCAGTATGCTCTTTTAATCAGAAAGTCATTTTAAAGATGACAGGCAAGTGTTCTTTCTATTTGGACAAATATTTGAACTTACTACCTTGTTGTGTTTATATAAAACTGTGTGCATTGTCCTTGTGTAAGTACTTTTCTCTGTGACCTTTTCAAGCATATAGCAAATAAATCTTTCCTTAGCTTTAAAGTGGCTGTCATAATAACACCACAGGGCTCTAGGCATGCTGACTAACAATTTCAAAGCAGTCTAGTCAATTTGGAAATATTTTTCTTTGAAATTAATAGGTGTTGGTATGAAATGACTAATCAGCTTTAATGGTTGCAGTTTGGGAATTTTACTATCTTTCCCAGTTGCATTTCCATATAGTTTTATAAATAAGGAAGTTGTATCAGTTTTTATTAAGATGAGATTGAAGTGAAAAATTGCAGTAAAGAAAGAACTCATGCTGATATCGTAACATTTTCAGCAAGATTGCTTTTGTTGTTTTCTTTTCTCTTAAACTGATTAGGAATTATCTCATTGCAGTTAATTAAAGCAGACTTCCCATCCGAGGAGTGCCTAGGTAAGAATGCCAGCTCAGTTTGAAAGTCATTATCCTTCAGGGAAAGGTTCATATGATATTTACTCAAGCCAAGATTTCAAACAGAACCCAGAATCTCAAATTTGGGCTGCACACTTTCTCTGCTCCAGCCCAAATTAGGTTTCTGCTCAGGTTCAGGGATCCTTGAGGTGTCTTGTCCAGAACTGGGACAGAATCAGGTTTGAAGTACTTAGGCAAGCAGTGAGAGAGGGAATAGAGGAGAAAAAAATATGTCATAATGGTAATTTCTTTAAGCAAATTTAAATATTAAAGAAAAAATTGGTTTCTTCTGTGTCTTTGTAGCACATTCATGTCTGAGTCATGCTGCAGGAGTGTGTCTTCTATATGTGATAATAAGAAATTTAACCCAAAAGGTGAGTCTTCCCCTGACATAATTTTGATCAGAAAGGTCTGGGGTAACAGTCAATAATAGGATACTATCTATACTGTGACATGGCTGGTAGGATTAATTGTTACTGTCTTCATATATACATGTGTGCATGTGTGACTGAGACAGCAATCCTAAAGCACATATTTAAAATTAATTACTTGTTCTGAAAAAAAAGGAAAGTAAAGAAAACCATCTTCTTTGAATCCAATAATACCGATTGTCAATAATTTGACTTATTTATGGTGTGATTTTTGGGGTTGTCATGTGCAGATCCAGGAGGTGGAGTTGATGATCCTTGTGGGTCCCTTCCAGCTCAGGATATTCTATGATTACAATTCTGAAATAATTCAGGTTGCAACATGGCTAACCCATGAACAGCACCACATGTCTAAGAAGTGATAAAATAAAATCGAACCAACCAACTCTTTTGATATTCCTTGGTGTCAGCCTTACATGCCTTGAAACACCTGTATGAGGAATTCTGCCTAACAAACATTAGGCACAGCCCAGTCAAAGAACCCATGATCACATACTTGAAATCCAAATAGATTAGTTTAGCTTCACATTGAAAGCAGTGCAAAAATGCTCTACATGAAAATTGACATTGCAAGCACTTATTTATATCATAACATAAACTCTACTATGCACCTTTAGTCACTAAACAGAATATGCATAAAGAACTCAAATATTAGTCCCCTCTGGTCAGAACATTATTAGGTAAAAGCTAAAGCTTGTTGTCCTGTATCAGGGTACTGGGAGGGCTGGTGTCTCTCATGGGCCAGGTGCCTGGGGCAAAGAGACCTCCTCACAGGGTGTCAGGACAGGGCTCCATGCCCAATCCCACTGACAAAAGACAAAGACGGTAGGATGGCCCCTGGCAGGGAGTCCTGGCTCTGCCTGCTCTCAGCTAGGGCACAGAGCAGTCCAGGAACCATCTGGGGGAATTGGGCATCTCCATGAGGATGGAGATGGGCCAAGGATTGGTCCAGGATTGGTCCAGGATTGTCCTGTTATGGTCCAGGATTGGTCCAGGATTGTCCTGTTAGGGCATTTCTGGGAGAAGGACAGAGAGCTCCAGAGGAGAGAGAAAGAGGTGCTGGGCCAGGGGCAGGAGAGGGGGCAGGAAACAGTGCAGGAAGTTCTTAAGTGTCATTTTCCTTGGTGGTGATTAACACAATCTTGGTCTCACCCACATCATTAATCCCAAGCTTGCAAACATGGTGAGTCTTTCACTGTAAAACTAGTAGATTAGTGAAAACTAGGAAGACTGCTAGGATAAGGAAATTTATCAGAGGCAGTTTAGCCGAAACAGGGATACCTATGTTTTGTACTAAAAATGTGTCAGAGGAGCTCTGGAAAAGCATCGTGTGTTCCCAGGAACCCAGAACATGAGAAGCTCACAAATGCACTATCAGGAATTCTTACGTAGTGCTCAAGCTTCTAGCTATATCACTGAACATAAAAATAAGCATAAGGCTATACCATTTTAAAATTCAAGAGAGTTGCTCTAAATTGATTATGGTAACTGGGGGGATTTAACTTAGCAGGGGGGGGATTCAACTGGAATAGCCAAATTACTATGACTACTTCTTGTGATGTCCTAAATGGTCAGCAACCTGCCTAAGAATGAAAATTAATTCTATATGTAAGAAGTTTTATCATAAATTATGTGTTTTAGGTTGTTTTAAATTGAGAGAAAAGTCCCTAGTAGTTTGTAAACCAATTCTTCCTTCCTTGATGGAATTCTGTGATGTTGAGCATTAGCTGAAGATCTCTTCTGTAGACAATAGATCTGATTCTCTAGTGGACTGTTCCTTCTGCAGCTAGCACATTTGCATTTAATTTGCAGAAGCAAAATGTTTCTAATCTGCTTTTATAGATGTGATTACAGCAGTAGAATATCAGAGGTGGTTTTGTTGTCTTTTCTTCATGAATAGAACAGTATGATTCTGGATTTACTCTGTGGAAATGTAATGTGGACCTGATTTTCTATCAAAACAGTTTTCATACCTCTGGAAAGGAGCTAGTCCTGGAGAAGAAAAAAAAAAAAAAGTTGAACAAATGTAGTTCTCCAAACTACCTTAATTATATTTTGACCTATGTTTACTCTATCAGGGTTTTCTAACTTGGAAAAAAATGTGTTTCTTTTCATTATATTGATTAGTGTTAATTCAAATATGCTGAGTGAAATGGCTTTATTCCTTATGCCATTAAGTGTCACAAGTAAAAATGAGGCTGTTAAGAATAGATTTCAAGCAGGCTGGGTATTATTTAGCAATTAATGGTTCAAAGCAAGTAACTCATCTTTCTGTAATTTGTAGCACCTGGTAGTGATCTGACTTTAGACCTCATCACATACTTTTTCCATACCATTAACCACAACCAGAAGTCACAGTTTCACAGCAATTGAACCAATGCTTAGAAACAGTGTGACAGACATTAATTTTTAAAAATGCATTACTTTGAAATACTTTGGCTATATTTATTGTCTTCTGTTTTTAAAAGAATTCTGTTTTTAAAAGAATAAACCTCTCTGCAGATTACTGTGGAGGGGAAGAAACACTAGAGCATCACTTCTTGTCCAAATAGACCAAATAAATTTTGCAAATGAACTTTACAATATAAAGATTTGAAATTCATGATGGCAGCATTCAAACTCAATAACCTTAGGATAGAAAGCTGTGTGGTATGATCCATAGATTTTACAGTCCAGGTGACATAAAAGAATTCTGTATTAAGGAGGGCACAAAACTTCATAGTGAGCAAACAAGCCTAGCAGAAAGAAAAAACCTCTCTGAGATGAAAAGGAGTCCCACATCTTTGGTAGTCATACTCCACATCTACCAGTAGCCTTTTGAGGAAACACTGTGACGTAGAAATGTGATGTAGAAATCTTCTGTCCACTTTTCAGCTCCCAAAGTTTAAAAATTTCCTAAATTCAGCTTAAGAAAGATCCTTAGTTAAAGTGGTAAAGGAATATGGAAATAATGAGATTTTCTATACCACACTTTAACATCTCCCCATATGTAAAGTAAAATATTCTTCATTGGAAAAAACACAGTGAAGAATTTGTATTATAATCAAAATTTGGTAGAAGACAAGAAGCTATAATCAAATTTCATTGAAACAGTTTGAATGCATTATAGTACCCGGAAAATCTTAATGAGAAAGATGGAAGATTCCCTTCTTCTGGCTAAAAGATGAATATTTGTTAGATAACTGGGATTCCTATATGCATTTCTATTTCCCAATTCTTCATATCTGCAATGCAAGTTAAAGTGGAATCCTTCAAAACTGTACAAAACGCCCCACTTTTTTGATTTTCTTTTTCTTTTGTGTGTAAGGCTAGTTGTTATTTTTATAATTTTTTTATACCCTCCAATCTGAGTACCTGCCAAAACAGAAAAGGCTGTGCATTATCAACCTGAGCCAAATATAGGAAAATCTTTAGGCAATACTCTGTGAAATGTTCTGTTTTCTCCAAAGGCCAAGATTTTAAATTCTCACAGTATTTAAACCACTGTTTTCTGGGGAAAAAAAATTGACTGTTGCAGGCACCATGATGCTGAGGGAACTAACAGGCTCCATAACCTCTTTCCCCAACTCCTACGAGTCTGGCCATGTTCAAAGTCAACTCTGATTTTGCTCACCTGTATAACATGGGATCAAACTGCTGTGAAAATATAAGCTATGAGAATCTGAAGAGGGAGTCTTGCCTATGGTCTCATTCCTCTTTTCTTGAAAGCTGTATTAAGCTCAGGCCCTTGACCTATGTCCATGTGAGAGTTTTGTGGCAGCTCTGCCTATACCTGACATTGCACCCCACTGTCCCTGACCTGGCCTCACTGACTTGGCTTCCTGGCCATGTGTCAGACCTGAATTGTCACTAAGGTCGTGGCTGGCATTCACAGGGCTGTTGGCTGACCCTGGTCACTGCCACCAATCATCTTCTCTTCTTGCTTTTGTACTCTGTAATGGTGTCACAGTGGTGAAGCTGCTGCACTGCCTGCCTGCTGCATTTCCAATTCCTGGCTCCATTCTCCATGCACAGCAGTACAGACTTGCTGTTACCTGCTAGTGAAAAGCTCATCTGATGGAGTAACGGTTTTTTAGAACTGATTTTAAAACTGGGTATGAAATTATACTTTCCTTTTCTTTTTGATCCTGAGAATGACACAAAGATGACCTGTACTGCATACTGAAAGTTCCTGTGTGTCAAAATAGCTGGCAAATTTTCCCAGATTCTCCTACAATCCTTTGACGTCTTTGTTGCATTACATCTTGGTACATTCGTCCTTTTCTATTTTGCTCATTTGGAAGTAAAATAAATAGCGCTTTAGATACACCATGCTTGCCTAGCTTGAGGGAATACATATTTGATCTTGCTTGAGACACCAAATATTGGAGGACCTTGGGAGCAAGGGTTAGATTTAAATCAGTATTTTAATTCTAAAACATCTGTTTATTCCTTTTTCTATTTATAAGTCATCAGAAACTTACTAAAACCCCATATTTTTCTCCATCACAAAAAAAAAAAAACATTTAAAGCCCTTAGTAAAGCCCTTAGCATAGACCAGATTTTCTTCAACAAATATATTTTTTCAGACATAGAAAAGTTTCAGTTAAAATTGAAGAGCATAAAAAAAGAATTACACAGGAGAGTTTTGGCTGCAAACTCATCTGATGACCCAACAATACCTCCCTCACAGGTTCTCTTTTATATTCCAGATTTGTGCCTAATTCATCAGCAATCTCTTTTTTCGGTATTTCATCTTGCTGGCAATTTATGTATATATAAAACTAAACATGCATTTGGCCACTATAAGACTGAACCCAGAATTAAATAACTTTCCCTCATGTAGAGTATAAAAAACTTGGCAAATCCAGTTTGTATTTCTTTATTCACATAAAGAAGCACAGCTCTAAAGAAGAGACTACATGAGACTGTTATATTTGCCGAACTGTTATCTACCAGTTTGGGGAAGTGAAATTACCAAAAGATCTCACAGCCTAGTCCCTATTTCTGATGCCTTCTTTTGCCTTTTTGGAAGGTTTTGTTTGTTGTTTTTTGTTGTTATTGGGTTTTTTGTTTGTTTGTTTTTGTTTTTGTTGTCTTATCTTTTTGGAAGGTTTTGTTTGTTTGTTTGTTTTTGTTTGGTCTTTTTTTTTGTTTTGTTTTTGGTTTGGTTGGTTGGTTGGTTCGTTTTTTGCAGGGTGAGAAGTATTTGGTTTTGGTTTAGGGGGTTTTTTTCAGCGAAGAATATGATGTTTTAAAATGTGTGTGTCAGGTTAAATGTTTAGAATAAAACAACCAACACCATAATTTATAGTAGCAAGCAAATTAGTAGAAATAATTAAGAGTTACATATAACTTTAGCATAGCACAGATTTTTGCTGACCTAAATGTTCATCCAAAAGTTAAGTCATAAGTTAAACTTGGTTTTCTTTGACTTCGGAATTGTTACAGAAATGTAGGCTGAAAATGGAGCAAATTAAACTTACTTACATAGATCAGGCAGATGAAGCAGATCTAACCTTTAATGTTGAACCTAAAGAGCAGGAATACTCATCTATACCTACCTGATAGGAGTCCTCTTTTGTTGAACTTGATGTAGTTCTATGGAATTCAGTTCACACACAAACCTCCCAGTATCTTGGCCTTTAAAGACATCACAACATTTCCACCCGTGTATTAAACCAGGCAGTAATATTTCCAGCCATGGTTTGTTTGCCTGTTTTTTGGTTTTTGTTTTTTTTTTTTT
>VWZQ01003258.1:318709-392057 GCA_013397015.1 Myiagra hebetior | reverse complement strand
TTTTTTGGTTTTTTTTTTTTCTTCTTTCATATATACTTTCTCTGGTTTCTGTGACTTTTGGGCTGTTATTTTCATTCTTTTGTGGCATTATTTTGACAAAGTTTCAGTTCCCTAGGAATATCTACCATGAACAATTTTCATGATATTATGCAAGAAATGGCCAGAGATTTGTATCATATGAATGGTAAATTTATTAAGATTAGAAATAAAAGTTGACTCAAATAAATATGTAAGTTTTCATAGCTACTGTATCTGATTCCTCTTGTAGTGAAAGTCTTTGTTTTACTTTTCTCAGAAGAACAGCACTGCGTAAAATATATGTTCATTTGTCTCTCCATTTGTTGCCTGTGCAGAAGCCTCAGACACCTCTTAATTAGAATTGCATAAGCCTGGATATAGTTAATATTCATTAAATTAAAATTAAAATATAAATATATTCATTTCCTTAAAAAGATGTACTTAGCATAATGGTATGAATGTAGTGGTGACCAAGTACCTTCCATGACCCTACATATCCATGCATCAGCTCTGTAATGGCTTCTCTGTGTTAAGCAAACATCAGTACAGTTAATTAATTAGTTTAATAATTTTAGTTTTAAATTGTCTGATTTTTCAGTCTTTGGACTTGCATTAGTCTCGAATGTGCCAACATATGTATATCTCATGTACTGATACATACACATTCATAAATACATACACATTTATGTGTATATATATATGTGCGGATAAATTCATACCTAGATATTCCATATTTGTAAGCAACAGACCACTTTCCCAGGTCACTAATAGTCTTCTTAAGACTCTCTTCAAGATGTGATCAATGTTCAGCCCTCTTATGAGGAAAAGAATAATCCTGTATTTTTTACTATACTGTATCTTCTAGCTTTTGAGGCTTATTATCTTCCCACAAAACTCTTCTACATGCCTCAAAATTTCTTTGAAGATGGAAATGCAGAGCAAGTATCTGGAACATGTAATTTCTTTTCAGTTTCAGAATGACCATAGAAAGAGATTTTTAATTATATTAATTTGAATCCTCTTTCTTCCTGCATAAGAAGCAATGAATGAACCTGTTCTTCATCTCTTAGTTTGCTTTTAGATGCAGTTTATTGATTTTTGAAAACACATTCTGAACAGAGCTTTAGTCCAGTTAAAATATTGATGAGAGATGGAGATCAGATTGTCTGTCAGTTACTTTTAAAAAAATGTTTATAATAAATAGTTAGCAATGATTAAATAAAATCATATTCTCCATTTATGTCTTTTAGGTTTGGAGGTTTTTTCCTTGTTTCTTTTTTATGGCTTGCTATAAAAAACCAGAAAAAATACTGAGTGCTGAAAGGAGTTAATGCCTTGTTGTTATTCTGCCTAGAGCAGTGTTTTTGGCATAGTTTGAGCTATGTTCATTTGCAATGTGTTGTTGGGTATTGTAAGATAGGTATTGTGAGACTATTTATTAAATAATGGCATTTATATTGGATTTTTACAATAGTATTTTACTGACTGTGATTGTTGCCAAGATGTGCATGACCATTCTTGGAAAAAGAAACAGATGACAGTTGCATTTTCGAGTTTATTTTGCTTTGGTTGTCATTTTTATTTGTTTATGATCTTTAATGAGATTTACATGGCCTTAGACAGAATATAGGCCAAGTATCTCCTGTGCTAAAATAGTAAAATTTGTGGTTAATAGGCAATACAGTTTCATTTACCTTCTGCATAGAAAATATTAATGAGGAATGAACTACAAATCATTCCAGTTTTTTGGAAAAAGAGTAAGATATTTCTAAGCTCCAGTGCAGATATTGTCTATGCTCCTTACAGTATTATTTTGGTGGGTGTACTGTGCTTAGTAAATTATTCTAAATATTTTTAATACTTTTAAATTACGACCGAGTGAATATTGTTTCTCAAATTTACAGTGAGCCTAGTGAGTTTTTGATGGTTTGAGTATTTTCAGGAAAAAAAAAAAATTTTTCTTTAATTAACTTTTTCATTTACATCTTTAGAAGAGCTAAAGACACTAGACTAATACAGATTATTTAGGAAGTGTTTGTTCCACATAAATAGTAGACAGTTTATTTAGCAAGCTCCACCAGAGTCATCCCTAATTGCTTACCTGTAAGGCGATAATTTATTAAAATATTATTGTTTTCTATTCAGTTTCTATTCTGTGTGCCATAGACAAAACTTAATTTGTTGTAAGTGAGGGATTTTTTTTATTTTTTAATTCATCAGTGATCATCCTGGCTGCTGTGCTGGAAATTTGAGTTGTGTAATAATTTAGACATGAATGAAATATTTGTAATTAAACAAGCACATAAAAAGGAATAAGTAATTAAATAGTCTAAGCTTGAAAATAGAGAAAGACATATTCTACAACCCAAAGATAAAACACCTTTACTGATTACAATTTTAGATATTTTCATCAACACCTCTTGAATGAAATATTTGATTAATCATTTTCTGAAATATAAAGTGGGAAATTTGTTATATATCTGAATATATACTTCATATTCCTCTTCTTTCTCTTTTATTTTTCCTTTTACTAAATGCATAAATATGGGTTGACTGAAAATTAAATTATTTTACCAGAACAAGTTGACACGTTCTTGTTAGGTAAAACAGAATATCTGATTTATTGCAGTAATAAATACAGTAAGTAAAAGACACTCTCAAAAATGTTTAAAGAGAAATGTTTTCTTTCACCCTCTACTTTTATTTAAGCCATTATTATTTTTTATTTTTAATTTTAAGTATCTGATGTTTCTAAATTAACTTTTAAAGGAAAGTGAAGGCTGAAAAATAGGACTCATAACTCATTTTGTCAAGCTGATAAAAAATATATTTATAAATTAAAAGAAACAGCAATAAATTATTACTTTTTTGATTGATGGATTACATTATGTTGTTCAGATACAGTAGGGGTATAAAATAAATCTTACTTTATTAACTGTTCTGTTGGATATTATTATAAATTTCCTAATTAGAAATATACCAGAAGTGTGATTAACTCTTAAAAAACTGAGAAAATATATGTTGTCTATGTACATTTTGAGATCCTCTAAGATTCAAAACATGATTAACTAAACTTTTTGACAAATTAAGACTCTTGTTTATGCTGTAATTTTTACAGCAATCAAGGTGAAGTTTTAAAATGCAATCACCTGCTATTTTGCATATAGTTATCTTCAAAATGACAACATCAAAACCCAGTTAAAATCTTCTTTGAAATGTTATTTTATATATTGTTCCTCCCTGGTTCAGTAAGGGGCAGCATTTTAATTTTTTTAAATGGTTCCTAAGTTCAAAATTCATCACTCAGAGAAAATATAAAAAAAAAATTGAAATTGTGACTCTTATTTTATTTAACAAGCTCACAAAATTTATTTATACTGCACATTTTTGGTGCAATGATGAAGATCTATTGAGTTTTACAACTGGATTTGATGAGATAGCTCTGATTGCGTACCATCACACCTGTTGGGAGTAGTCTTTTGCATAAAACTTGAGCCAATTTTAAGATTCAAACTCCAGCATTATTTGACATAAAATTAATACACACACATATATATATACACATAGATAACTATAGATATCTATGTACTTTGGTGTCACTGCTAACTTAGATCACTTATTTTGCATTAAGTTAAGCTGAATTTGAAATCAGAGCTGGGAAATTTTTTTTGCCATTTTAAGATATATAGTTTTTTAAAATTACACTTATTAAAAGCCTTGTTATAATAATGTTTAATCAAATTTCTCTGATAAATGTAATTAATACCTTATTAAATTATTTTTTATTTTAAAGAAAAGCGCAGCAAATAATTTCTATTAAATAATTTAGAAAAACATTTTTTTTCCTGCTTACAAAACTAATTTGTCCATTTCTTTGCCCCTGGTTTCTTACAGTCTTGATTGTAAAAATTTTACAATTGTCCAAAAAAAGCGTTGGTTTGGGGTTTGGTTCGTAATATAGACATTATGATTTCTGTGCATCAGAAGGATAACTGATCTGAGACACTTGGAAAACAGACAGAACTAAGATATTTTAAGTGGGATATCTTGCAAACATACTCCCAAAAAGAAACATTAAAGAATATTTTAATACCTTCTTATTTTTTTCTCCCCATAGTCTCTAGTGTTTTTTTAGAAAATATTTATTATCTTAAGATTCTACCTTGCGGCACAGTGATAAAAAAGAGTTGTCTCAGTATATGTTTCCATACTTGTGCATGATCTTGAATGCTAATACTAAGTTATGCATTGTTTATGTAGTCTTATGGATAGATACATGTGAGACTTAAGTTCCATCTCTCCCTAAAGATAAAAAAACATACATCCTAATCCTGAAAAGCATTTTGATAAATTTGAAAATTTTGGTGTTTCTTTCCAATGGCCTTGAAAGAGTTTTACAAAATATGATGGCACTACGGTGATGCAATCTCACATTAATGTCCCACTTGACTTCCAAAGACACCAGTGTTATAAGCTAAACACAGGTGAGACCCGCAATGGCTGCTGTACAGGCACATGCCACAGGCTTGGCTAATGCACCTTTCCTGCATGCATTTCTGATTGACAAGTGAAAAACAACCTGTACAACCCCTGATATAAAGAGCAGTATATAGTTTTAGACAAAGGGTGGTATGACAGTGATACTGTTGGCGGTTTTTATTGTAGTTTCTCTACTTCTTTAGTACAGTTTGTATATTGATATGTGGAGTTTATTAGTTTCTATAAAAAAGTGAAATATTTAAAAGAGAAGACTAGAGCTACAATGAGATCAAGACAGGCAGCAGCAGTGACAGAGGAGAGGAATGGGAAAGGGGAAGATTTGATAGAAAGTTTCAAGAAAGTATGAAACAGGAAAAGGCTACAAAGAGGTGTGCAGAAAAGGCAATGGGAAAAGAGAGCACATGAAGATGATGGATAAGAGAGGAGAAATTTGAGTTAGAAAGCTTGGTAAAGACAAAATAAAAGACAATCTCCACTTCTGTCACAACAACCCCATGCAGCACTGCAGGCTTGGGGAAGAGTGGCCGGAAAGCAGCCCAGCAGAAGTCTGTGGAGATGCTGGTCAACAGCAGCAGAGCATGAGTTAGTGTGTGCCCAGGTGGCCAAGAAAATGCTATCAGCAAGTGTGGCCAGCAGGACCAAGGAAGTCATTGTCCCCTTGTTCTTGGCATTGGTGAGGCTGAACCTCAAATCCTTTGTTAGGAGGTGCTGGAGCATGTCCAGAAGCTGGTGAAGGGTCTGGAACACAAGTCTGATGAGGAGCAGCTGAGGGAGCCGGAGGTGTTTAGCCTGAAGAAAAGGAGGCCCAGGGGAGACCTTATAACCCTCTGCAATTCCCTTAAAGGAGGCAGCAGCCAGGTGGGGGTTGGTCCCTTCTCCCTGGCAACTGCCGTCAAGACAAGAGGACAGAGCCTCAAACTGTGCCAGGTGAGGTTTATGTTGGACATCAGGAAGAATTTTTTTCACTGAAAGGGTCGTTAAGCATTGGAATGGGCAGCCCAGGGAAGTGGTGGAGTCACCATCCCTGGGGGTGTTCAAGAAATGACAGGACATAGCACTTAGTGCCATGGTCGAGTTTACAAGGTGGTAACTGGGCAAAGGCTGGACTCGATGATCTTGGAGGTGTTTTCCAACCTTAATGATTCTGGGACTCAGGGATCTTCTGGGATTCTGTTTCTTTATTCATTAATCTCTTGTCATTTCCTAGGAAAGGTTCCCCTTTTCCCTCTAAAATTTGTCACTTCATTAATATAGCAGGAAGCTAAAGAATGATTACACAGCATGTGTTAGTTCTTTTCTAATGCAACAAGAAATAAATTTAACAGAATTGCTAACAGCATTTTCTATAACTTGCTTTCTCTCCTTCACTCCTCCATCTACCCCCCCACAAGTTTTTTTTTTTTTTACTCTTTTTTTGTTACAGTAATTGCTGTCTGAGCCTCAAAGGCTAAAAATCGTTTTTCATCTCATGCATGAAGAATTTTAGTCTGATTGATGACAGCTATGGAACCTTTCCTTAGTCACTAAGCTGCACTAATTTGCAAGCTAAAACAATATTAGCAAATTGTTAATGATCCATGAAACTGCAGCAGCAGCCTTAAATGTTATGCTCAGAACTTTCTTACAACTAAAGCAGCTTACCTAAATTCCCACAATGGACACAAAATGAGATGGCATTTACAAAACAACAACAGTACCAACCAAAATAATAATTGTGAAAGTGACAGGCTTGGCTAATGCAGTACATTACTGTGAATAATTTGTATTGAGGGCATGTGAACGATTAACATTAAAACCCAGAACTAGTTTGTAGCAGTTTGGATTTAATTTTCACATTGAGCTAAAGCTGGCGCACACATTTCCAGTCTGGACTTAATGGCTGCAATTTTCCTCTATTTCTATCACTGTGTGGCTGGCTTTTACAATAAACTGGAAATTTTAGGAAAGAAAACAGAGTTAATTTTGAAAATAACCTGTGAGTATCACTTTGCATATTAAAAGAAGAGGAATTTTTTTTCCTAAATGGAGCCCAAAAAGCTGTTTGATGATTTATTTTTTGAAGTATTTTGAGAAATTCTGTCGAATGAGCAATATTCAAGCTGTTTCATGTTATTAGAGCATGTGGTAGTCTAGCTCCCAGTCAACATGTCAGTGTACAAGAAAACATACACTATTTTCAGCTGTGTATTTGCCATCAACAAAACGAGACTGGTAAAGCAATATGGCCTTGTTTAGCAATCGTATGACACACAACAGCTAGCAGGAAGAGTTTAAACAAAAGCACTGCTCCTTCCCAGGTCACATGAAGTTTGCATGTGCATGTGCACATGTGTAAAGTGATTCATAAAGTATATTATTAGTGTATCTCATATTATCTCAAAAATCAAAGTGGTGCAATGTCAAACCATTCTGAAACACAGGAAAAGAAATGTATCTAATACATAAAAATTAAAATAAGCTATTATAGAGAAAGAAAAAACATAGATATCTCTGGATATCTTCAAATAATTAAGAATTAAAGTTTAGCAGGGAGAGTCTCATATTTGTAACTTCACAATCAGTTAATCAGAGCCAATATGTGTAATTTAATCTTATCCTTTATATAACAGTGGAATAAAGACTTAACAATACTTCTCAAACATGATCCATTATTTTCTGTCAATTATGTTGTATTTTATTGTAGGTAAACAATGTTCTTATTAATTATTCTCTCTCGGGAAATTAAAAAAGTACCTCCTGAACTGATGTCTCCTGAACAAATATATACAGAGATTGTACTGTTCCAGAAGGCACAGAAACCCAAACAGAAACAGGTTGAAGCTGAGTGAGTAGAGGGCAATAAGAGCTGCTGAAATGCTACATGTTTATCTAGATCATCCTTTCTACTGCAACTGTTTTTTACTGCTGGAACAAATATTGCCAAGTAACATGTGACCTTTTTTGGTCATTTTCAGTTTCAGAGTTTCAAGGTCATAGTGAGTGGTGGTTTTACACACCTGAACACAATATGTTACATTTATTATTCTTATGCAATTGTCAGGTTATGTAGCAAAATATTTTTATGTGGCACCAGAATCAAAAAGTACATTAACAGGATGTATAAATTCTCTATTAATATTTTTTTTGTTTTAGTTTTGTTCTAATTCATCAACTTATAATACATCAGTATAGGTTGAATCAATGATCTCATTTATTTTCATGGAAGGCAATTGTGTATTTTATTGTATTGGTTTTCCTTTGTGATCATCTTCTAGAGCAGGTTCTTTCCACCTGAAGTAAAGCTGAGTGTAGGATAACACATCACCAATATCTTTGGTTCACTGATGAGCTCAGTTTATACATCATAAGTTTAACTCCTTATGACTGCATTTGATATTTTTATTAGACCAGGAGAAATAACTGTACTTACCTGTTTGATGTGATTACTTTGATAGCAAAAGAAGGGAATTTGGAATGCTAAGATTTTTTGGAATCCCACCTATGTTTACTAAAATCCACTTTTTAAAGGTTAAAATACAAAGAAAGTACTATTAGGATGCCTTGTCCTTCACTGGGGTGAATAAAAAAAAAACTATAAATTGTTACATACTTATAAAGAATGATTAATCAGCTCCCATTTCATCCAAATCTCTGTATCTGTCAATGGAGTATTTGATTACAAAGTACAATGGAAAATTTTGAAGATATGAACTAAAGGATTGCAGAAATAATGCTTAAGTTTTCCGTAGGAAGACAAGTAAAAGGTCAATCTATTTTTCTCAAAATATTTCTAAGAAAACCAGTTATAAGAGGCATTTTACCAAGTCAATGACATTTCAGGTATTAGTATTCATTCCTTTGCTGTAAAATTGATATATATTAGTAGAAAAAGCAGAGAAGTGATAAAGCAACATTTGTGAAAGATGTATAAAAGGATGTCTTTAGAAGACATGATGCTGAATCAACAGAGCAGTCAGTGAGGCTTTCCTGTCTTGTTAAGGAAAAGGTGAACTAAAAGTTTTTCAGGATTAAAGAATTTACTGTTTTATTGAAGAAAAAAAAAAAAGAAATTTTAAAGGTTAATAATTTTGAAACATTTCCTTCACTATATAATTTGAGGTCATGTGAAGTCTTTGGGTTTTTCTATGAACGAGTACCTATCACAGGGTCTGACATGGACCTTGAAAAGTACTTGTGAGTAAGAACTGAGACCGCTACACAAAGAGCATTAAATTATAAAACATCTTATGAGCATGAACAGATGCCATAAGGAAACATGGCAACAGATTTTTTGTTTTTTGAATGTTGGGTTTGTTTTTTTAATATATTATGTCTGATTTAATATTATACCATCACCACCACATTCTGATTTACAAGTTACAAGATGTCTTGTGGTCCCAGTGACTCATCACAAAATGTGTTCTGATTTTTTTTCCCCTAAATAAAAATGCCATTATGTTAACATAAAAAGAAAACAAAATTGCAACAGTAGAATTACTCAAAAAATGCAAGGATAATATGACTGTGGGAAACTTAAAAAATTCTCTAAGCAATTTTTTATTTTCCACTTTTTGCTTTGATTGAAAAGGAAGGAGGAAGAGAAAAATCAAAGTTTTGAATTAAAATTCTCTTTCCTACATACTTCAAGATGATAAGAACATAATAAGCTAGTTTTACCAAAATAATTATATTAATTTTTAGGACACACTGTGACCTCTGTATGTCATTTACTCAGGCAATGCTTTCCATAAGTAAACTGAAGATTTTATTCTTAAAGTTTACAACATACAAACATACCATAAAACCAGAAATGCAGTGCTGCTCATAAATATCCTTCAGTAAGTTTAACAGTGCATTTGGCAGCAAATAACATTCGGAACATAATCTCCAAGTCTTTTTAAAGGCCAGTTTCCTTATAGTTGAATAAATGCTTCTCTCAGCATTTGAAAACAGTTTTAACAGAAGCTCCTCCCAAAGGCAGCATTCCCCTAAAAATCTTGAACTTGCTATTATATAAGATAATGTCTTGATTCTTCTGTTTTTCTAGATGCGTATTTTTTTCTAAATAAAGTATAATAAAACCTTTATATGTACCTTTAAATCTTTACACTAGTTGTAATGTTTGATAGAGCCTGGCACCTTTCATGCCACTTTGAGGAAATATTCTTTTTATTTTCAAGGTCATAAGGTTTCATCAAATGTCTGTGCTGGTTCCTAGACTGGTTTGAACATTTGAACAAAATCCAGGAGAACGCTTATAAAGACTCATCCATCAATTGTTCAAAAACTTGAAATTTAAAAGAAACTGGGGAAAAAAAAAAAAAGGTGGAGAAAGTTTTCTCTTTTTTATCAGATATGTATGAAAGTTTCTGCACAGCTCCACTAGGGCTGTAATTCCCTAATTTAGCAACGTACTATTTGTGATAGTGATCTTTCATTGTGACTAATATGCTGCTTACCAAAGTGCTGCAATGCCATCAGTCACTTTGTAGTTCCCAAAGACAAAACAAATTAGAAAACTTTCTTTAAACCATAACTCTGTGGATGTATGAAGTTGGTGAGTTTGCTTTATAAAGAATTCTGAAAGCATTTTTTAATTGTTATTTTACACCACTGGGGATGAAAGCTCCTTGAGTTTTATTTTGTGTTTTATATTTAGGAAAAATAAGGAAGTCAAGTCAGAGTTAAGTGAAAAATTTGATTTTTTGGAAGAGCATGAAAAAATTAGAATGCATTCCCTAATCAAGTTTAGCCAAAACCCAATCACCTCAAGATTACATTTGAGTGCACTGTTCAAATTATCCATGGAGCTATCAGTTTCATGAGGATCAAACACTCCTGAGACTCATTTAGAAACGAGATGACATCATCTGATCCACTGAGTTAAACTTCTCTAAATTGTTCCTCTGTGTTCAAATTTGCCCTGAGACACATTTTAGAAATATCACTGAGATTCATCCTGGAATGGCATAAATTTCTCTCTAGACATGTCTAGATGCATTTGATTTACTTGGCAAAGTTTTGATAACAGGATGCTGCAGGGGTGGCCTCTGTGATAAGAAGTCATGGGCTGGACCCAGATGGCTCCGGGCAGTTCAAAGGGACCCACTGCATGACACAGCTGAGCCCACCAGGCGGGTGCAGCCTCTGTGAAAATATATTTAAGAAAGAGTAAAAAATGCTATACAGGACCTGTGACAGAGGAGTGAGAAAAAAGTGAGAGAAACAATGCTGCAGACTCCAAGATCAGTGAGGAAAGGGGGAGGGAGGTGCTCCAGGTGCTGCATCTGAGGCTCATCTTCAGCCAGCGGAGAATGGTGAAGCATGTTGTTCTCTTGCAGTTCATGGAAGAATACAGTAGAGATATCCATCCTGCTGTCTGTCAAGGACCTTCTAGAAGGAAGCTGCAACCCATGGAGCATCCATGCTGGAAGCAGGTTCCTGGCAGAAACTGTGGCTTGTGAGGGACCCATGCTGGACCAGTTCATTCTTGAAGGACTGCACCCCATGGATAGGACACATTCTTCAAGAACTGCAGCCCATGGGAATGACTCATGTTGGAGATATTTGTAGAGTTTCCTTCCATGTATCTCATGGCAGGAAACTCATGCCAGTGCATGGGAAAACTGTGATGAAGAATGAATGACAGAGGTGGAGTGTTATAAACTGACTGCAATCCCCATTCCTCATCCCCCTGTGCTACTTGGGAGTGGGAAGAAACAAAGAAGCTATGAATGAAGTTAAACCTAGAAAGAAGAGGAAGGGGGAGGACAGATATTTTTAGTTTTTTTCTTTGTTCCTCATCATCCTATTCTACTATTAATTGACAAAAAGTTAAATTACTCTTCCCAAGTTGAGCCTGTTTTACCTCCTATGGTAAGTGGTAAGCAATTACCCGGGTTTTAGAAGGTGATTCTGTCCCTCTACTCTGCTCTGGTGAGACTCCACATTGAGTGCTGCATTCAGTTTTTGGATCCCCAGCACAGGAAAAGCATCGGCTTTTTGAAGTGAGTCCAGAGGAGGGTCAGCAAGATGATTAGAGGGATGGAGAACCTCTTCTACAAGGAAAGGCTACAAGAATTGGGATTGTTCTGCCCGGAAAAAAGGCAGCTTCAGGGTGACCTAACTGGGGCCTCCCAGTACCAGAAGGGAGCCTACACGAAAGACTTACTTCAAGGGCATGTAGCGATAGGAAGAGGAGGAATGACTTCAAACTGAAAGAGGGTAGGTTTAGATTAGATATTAGGAAAAATTTTTTTACTATGAGGATGATATGGTACTGGAACAAGTTGCCCAGGGATCGTCCCTGGAGGTGTTCAAGACCAGGTTGGACTGGGGGTCTGAGCAACCTGATCTCATGGAAAATGTCCCTGCCCATGGCATGGGAGTTGGAAATATATGACCTTTAAGGTCCGTTCCAACATAAACCATTCTAAGATTCTATGATTCCATGAATGTTGAAATGCTACTCACGAGCCTGCAAACGCTATCTTTTATTGTATTCCAGGAGAGAAAAACAAAGGATCATAATCTTTGCCTGAAGTGTTTTCATAACTTGTTCAATAAATAAGAGCTACCATACCCTACTTTTAGTAAATTGTTATAAATATAATGGAAGGAAATTTATAAGAAATTTTTTTAAAAAAATCACGAGAACTAAAAATAATAATAAAATGAAATCATGAGTAATTCATAAAAAAAAGCACTCATAAAAGCAAGAAGGGATTCAGAACTTTTTGTGGAAGGGTTTGTGTTAAGATCGGAACATTCAGAGTCAAAATCTATTTTCACTTGGTTCATATCTCTATGCTACCTGCAAGAATTTTGTGTTAAAATATGGAGGAGGAACACTTAAAAAAGTTACAGAGAAAGCAGTATGCAACGTTTAGACTGACAATCTTAAAATGGTGTGGCAGTTTGACACTGGTTAGGCCCCAAGCACCACAGAAAACTATTAACTTACTTGCATCTGCTGTAGCTGAGCAGAGAAGGGGAAATTAAAACTTAATTTTCATGAGGCAAAATAAGGATTATTGAGGAAAAAAAACTTCAAGGCAAAACAGATCTATACTTAAACAGTATAAAGAAGATTTCTTACTAACAGAATTAACAAGAATAATGAGAAACCAAAGCAAACTTTCAGAACACCTTTCTCTTCTAGTACCTCCCTTTTTCCTCCAGCCTGCACAAGAGAAACAAACATGGGATTTTGGCCAGTGTTTAATTTCTCAAGTCTTTTTTTGTGTTTATAGAAAAGAGTTCCTTCTGCTGTGCTGTGGGATTCTTCCCACAGAAGATCGTTTTCTGTGAACTTCTCTAGAATGGTTTCAAACTCCACAAACAACAGTCCTGCCCAAATCTGCTGCAGTGAAAAAATCTCTCACAGGTCTCACAGTCTTCTCACAACTGCCAGTGTGGGTCATCATGGTTCATGGAGTTTTAGTCTTTTAAGGATGAGCTATTCCAGCCTGAAAGCAAAGGCTCTCTTTTTCAATTTCTAAAAGCCTCTCACAACATTTATGCATTCTGGCGTGAGCACTCTTTTTTAATGCACTGCATGTCGATCTCTGCAGCCCCCCATGCACTACAATGAATTATAGAGAAACAGTTTGTTGTATTATAGTCCTTACTATGGCTTGCAGGAGAATCTCAGATCTGGTGTTTGGACCGCCTCCGTCCCCTCCCTTCCCTCCACCAACCTTGGTGCCGCCATGTTTTCTTCTTCCTCACGTGACCTCACTTTTCCTTTCTCTCTGACTTGGAAGAAAGTTGGTGTTTGTTAAGTTGCAGATGAGAAGTCGATTTTGTCTGGGCTCTGCATCAGGGAAATACTCGCCATGTCTCTCATTGCCAGATGTGTGGTGTTTTTGCCCGGTTCAGCACGAGCTGCACCAGCTGCATGGAAGGGCCCGCTGGGCCCACGTGGGCTGTGCCATGTGGTCCCGGCTGCTCACAGCTACTCGCAGCTCCGGGCTGGTTCTCTGGGTGCCCTGCCCTGCACCGCTGGGCCCCAGCAACCTGCTCCAGAAGGAGGCCCAGGGGCCCCCCTCACCCCACCCCTTGGCGGGGAAGCAGTGAAAAAATTAACTTCTCGTGCTTCCTCCTTCCTTAAAACATGTCATCACAGAGGCTCTACCAGCCTGTCCCTCCTTATAGGAAAGTAATACCTAAGATTTAAAACTGATCTCTAACAGTGACTTATATTTTAAGTATTAACATGGCACATTTTTCCATGTGCTATTACAGTTGATTCTCTTTTCTTTTTTAAAACTTGGAAAAAGATATTTTGAGAGAAAGTGTAATGGCAAAAAATGTGATCTATTGAAAAAGTATAGCTTTTAGCCTATATAAAGGTAATTACCTCAATGCTTGCATGTTATTCCATCCTGCTTCTCGCAAAAGATAAATCCACTTGTAACCCTTTGATCCACTTATAGGTGGCAGAATAAATCTATCAGTCTGCTGCAATCTCACTGATTTGAATAACAAGATAATTGTGGGGAACCGTGCCTTGTGAGTTCACCCTTGATGGCTGTGAAGTTTCATCTTTTACAATATTTTGCAACTGTGTCATAGTCACAGTTATTATATTACTGAAATCAGACTATTTGAAATCAGCCATATTTGGCCATACAAAGTAGATTTGCCTTTCTTTAAGGTTTTGACAAGCATTCTACTACTAAAAACAGTTTAGGTCACTTATTATGCAAAGTAAATTGATTATATTCCACAATCAAAATGAGATTAAAAAATGCAACTAGTGGCAGCAGGAAAATCTTGCAAGCAATTCTATCACTTTGTAGGATACCATCTTTTAACAAACTGTATGAATAATTGTACTAGTTTGAAAACAAACGAGCAGAAAATCATAAGCCAGAATGATAACTTAATAGGAAAGTTAAAATGACTGAGAGAGTCAGGATACAACCTGACACCCCGTTAGTCAGGATGGTGGTAGCAGTCTAGAGGAAATGGTCGTGTTGAAGCAGTGATCCTGTAGAAGGGTCTGGTCTTCACCTAAAGCTGCAGTGATAGCTCTTGTCCTTAGAGAATCCAGTAGGTAAGATCGCTTGTGCTGTTCCAACCCCAGATTATATCCAGGTGGGAATGCTTGGCTCCTCCCCCCTGGGCAGAGCATCTCACAATGGGCTGATGGAATTCTGTGAGCCATGGCCTGGGTCCTTGATTGCCCATTAAACAGAGATAACCTATGGAGGGAGTTATCAGGGATGAGTCATGGTAGGAGATAACGAACCTTGCCCCACCTGCCTTAACAATTTGTGAAGGTGATCATAGAATACATACTTTTGGTTACTTCTTACATTGTAACCTAAGACAATAACCATGTAGAGTAACATATCTGAGACAGTGATTTTAAATTGCTAAAATAGACTAAAGAAAGCAAATCACTGCTAGATTTCACTGTTTCTTTATGAAACCTGAACTAAAACTGACACTATTCTTTCTCAATCTATAAAATAAGATTTAAATCCTCAACCTGTGAGATTTAAAAGTATAAAGATTGTGGAAAGTAGAAAGTTTCATTTACATCTCTTCAAGATGTTATATTTATTATTTGGAATATTTAAATCTTCCACATATATTCCTCCAATGAAAAAATAACATTTTTTTTTAAATAATTAAAATGTATTGAAATTGTGTAAACTGAAAATTTACAAATTTTGAAAGTAATAACTTTCTAATTACTTAGAAATTTTTCATACTATTAATTATGTATTTGATTAGAAGGTTAACTTATCTGTTCTTTTTCTTTTTAACTTCAGTGCTTCTCTTTTTTCTGTTTCTCCCCTCATTACAGTGAATTAATAATAGCTTGTTGGAAAAAATATATGTGGCCCCACCCCGGTAAATAAGAAAGAAAATGACCACACTAAAATTTTTACATAATTTAAAATATATACAGTTATTGGCCACTTAATAATTTAGTGGCCTGTTTGTATACAAAAAAGTGTAAAAAAAAATTCCAGAAACTTAATTTTGTTCAAACATGCTTTGAGTTTCTCAGGGAGTTCTGTTTAGAGACAAGAAGAACATTTTGCATCAGTTAAGATCACATTTGGACTGTGTCCACTCTGCACTGCAATATGGTGACCTTTTTTGTCATATTCTCTCCCCTGAACTCTCCTCTTTGTTGGTGACAGAACTGCAGAATTTTCCCACCTTGCAAATATTCTCTTTTTCTTCATGCTACTCCAGAGTTATATGGCACTGCAGACTAGCAAATTGCAGAAAAGATAGTTGATCAAGTCACTGCCACATCACATCTTTCCCTGTGGCTTTACCAAGAGGCAAATCCAAATGACATAACTGTTCCCCGATTGTATACTCACTGTTAAGTCAAAGTCACCTTAACCTATTTACTTATCAGGGAAACAGTAAATAATTTTTACGTGCAAATCCTTTTTTACAATACAATGGTCAAGAAGCTGACAATTTTATTTAAAGAGTATTTATTTATCCCAGTTCTTTGGCCCCTTTCTGTTAATAGAGGGAGTAAACCTCTAATTTCATACAAGCTTAGCATTTATTGAGAAATCTCATATCCATTACAAATATCCTTTTATCACAGAAAATGTAAGTGATTAATTGTATTTTATTTTTGCATGAGTTATCATTTATTGAACTTTAGTATTAGTTTTGATTTATATCTATAAGAGCACAACAAAGTATTTGAAGTGACAGAGCTTTTGTTTTTCTCCCTCTACCTTTATTTGACCCAGATTACAATGGGTTACATGAGTTAAATAAATGCGTAGACATATCATACAAAAGAAGCTCTGGTGAGACCCCTTTTGGAGTGCTGCATTCAGCGCTGGGGTCTCCAGCACAGGAAGGACATTGACTTCTTGGACCAGGTTCAGAGGAGGGTCAGCAAGATGACTAGAGGGAAGAAGAACCGCTCACGTGAGGAAAGCCTAAAGGAATTGGGATTGTTCAGCCTGGAAAAAAGGCAGCTTCAGGGTGACCTAATTGTGACCTTCCAGTACCACAAGGGGACCTTCAAGAAAGATGGAGTGGAACTTTGTACAAGAACATGATGTGACAGGACAAGAGGGAATGGCTTCAAACTGAAAGAAGTTTAGATCAGATATGAGGAAAAAATTCTTTCTGTGGGGGTTGTGAGGCAGTGGAACAGGTTGCCCAGAGAAGCTGTGGATGCCTCATCCCTGGAAGTGTTCAAGGCCAGGTTGGAAGGAGCTCTGAGCAACCTGGTCTAGTGGAAATGCCTCTGCCAATGGCGAGGGATTTGAAACTAGTTGATATTTAGGATCCCTTCCAAACTAGGCCATTCTCTGATTCTTTGATAAGAAGATGCCAAAGATGATTAAATAGTAGGAAATATCCCATGGAAATGTACAAGAGTTATACATAAATAAATAAGTTGATGAATTAAATACATAATTTTGTGACTGTGTAGAAAGTTACCTGCATAAAGCAGCTGGTAGGCTAAAGAAGACACAATGAAGCTGATATACCCTCCAAACTGAGTATGTATTAATTTGTCATTTTAATGGAGATAGTGTTCAGACTGAATCAGACAGAAAGTAAAAAATATTTCTGTTAGGTGTTCCTGGTTTAAACACTTTGATGACAGGAGACAACTTGTGAGGTGGATGTAAGTAAATTGAGAAATTGATTTTTTTTCTGACTCTAAATAACTGCTGGAGTCAGGCTGGGACCCAGTAAATGAAAAAGCTAGGAAAGCAAGATACAGAGAGGCAAAGAGACCAAGCAGGAAACTGTATAGAGTAAAATTTATATATTTAAGTTACAAAAAGAAAATATGCAGTCAATGTAAATAATTCTTTAAGCTGATGTGATAATGTTCTTCATTCTTGCATCCTTCAGTGTCCAAGGCTTTCCATTATAAAGCCTATTTTGCAGTATTGTCCATTGTTGTCAGCAAAATCAGTCATAATTCTTCAAAGTTATCCAAGTCAGGGTGCATATTTAACAACTCTTTTGTTTTCTAAATGTTATATCTTAATTTGTTCAACATGTAGGCCTATGCTGAAGCAATTCAAATTAACAAGAATAGACAGCTCAAAGAGAACATATCTTCTCACTATATGAAAGCTGTCTACAGGTAGTCTGATGAATCAAACGCTGGAGATACTGCCTTTGTCGCACTGAGTTCTTAAATGTTGGATTAATCTAGATATCTCAATTTTAGGCTGTGAATATATATCAAACAGAAAAAAACCCTAAATATCTGATTTACAGTATAGAGCCCTTAAAGCTTGCAGAATCGATTGAGTATTTTCACTTATTTCAATGAATTTATGCTTACTCTTTACACAAGAAGACTGATGTATAAACATGCAGTATGAATAAGATTCAATCATTATTCGTGAATAAAAGATTAGGAAGCATAGAGTACTAGCATAGCCCTGGTAGGAAGGGAACTCAAAAGATCATCTGTTCCAACTTTTCATGGTAGAGGAATGAGATTATTATTATTATGAGGTATGAGATTATCAGCACCATGTCCAATTCCATTTTAAAAACCTCCAGTGATGGGGATTCCACCACATCTCTGGGGAGGTTGTTCTAGTGAATGATTGCTCTCACTGTGTAAAATTTCTTTCTTATATCAAGATAAAACCTCTCCTGCTGCAACTTGTATCTTTCTCCATGTGGCTCCTTGTAAAGAGGGAGCTTGTATTCTCTTTGTAGGCAGTTAAAGGTACTTATGTGTGTACTGTGAAGAGGTCCATTGAGGTCTTCTCCAGAAGAAAAGAGCTAACTCCTTCAGCCATTCCTCACAGGGCAGGTTATTCAGCCCTTTGACCATAATTATGGCCCTACCTTGGACCTGCTCCATTCTGTCTACATCTTTTTGGAATCGTGGGGACCAGAACTGGACACAATATTTGGGGTTAGACCTGACAAACATCAAATAGAGTGGGATGATCACATCTCTACTTCTGCTAGTAATGCCCCTGAAGATACAGCTCAGGATCTGACTTACCTTTATTACCGCAGAGACATCCTACTGACTTCTGTTGTTTTCTGCCATGAACCCCACATTCCTTTCGGCAAGGCTATTTCCAAAGCTATTTCCCAAAGAGCCTGGTTATATATTTACGAGCATCCATCAGGCATATGTATATACCCACAATATGGTTGTGTGCTTTAGGACCTCCCAGAAGCTTGCTAGGTTACTAGTTTTCACATATAAGCTAATAAAAAATCTTCAGTTCAATATTATACAGTAACACTACTATTCCAAAGAACTGCCAAATGCCGAGTATCTTCAGATTGTTTAGAAATATCAAAGTATCTACATATAGAGATAAAATATAGTCCTTTAAAATTCTTCCATTTTAAAGAATTTTAAAAAGCATCTATTTTAATGGATGTTTATATCTGATTTTGTTTTAATTGAGTATTTCTCAGTAAATAAAAGTCCCATTGCTAACTTTTTTTCAATATTAAATTGAATTGGCACTCGTTAAGTGAGATAAAGTATACTCAGGGAATGTGTATTATTTTCTACCAACTACAGAGTTCCCTGATGATTCATGGGTGAGAAGTGTCAACATTTGTTAGTTTAAAGTGGGTTATATGAACGCTTCCAAAAACTTCAAAAGTACATTTGCAAAAATGCTTGCAGATTCCTGCTATCCACAGCCGTACTAGTTCTTCAGCCAGTAGCATCACAGGGGTGGGTCATGGATCTCTCTGTCTCTAGAATAGAATAGAATAGAATAGAATAGAATAGAATAGAATAGAATAGAATAGAATAGAATAGAATAGAATAGAATAGAATAGTTCTGTTGGAAGGGACCTGCAATGATAATCTAGTCCAACTGTCTGACCACTTCAGGACTGACCAAAAGTTAAAATATGTCCTCAATGACTCTTAAACACTGACAAGCTTGGGGCATCAACCACTTCTCTAGGTAGCCTGTTCTAGTGTAAAGAAATTTTCAGTTCTTCTTAGTAAAGGAATACTTCCTAATATACAGCCTAAACCTCTCCTGATTCAGCTTTGAACATTCCCACCTGTCCAGATACAAGGAAGGAGAGATCAGAACCTGCTTTTCCATTTCCCCTTCTCAGAAACCTGCAGAGAGCAATGAGTTCACCCCTCAGTCTCCTTCCAAATTCCTTGGTGCTCCTCTTAGGAGACGAAGCCCTTTCCAGCCTTTCACCAGCCCTTTCACCATCTTTGGTGCCATTTTCTGGACTCATTCAAGTATCTTCAAACCCTTCCTAAATAGTAGGATCCAGAAACAGAGAGGATTCAAGGTGAGCCCAAACCAGTGTTAAATATAACAGGATAAACACCTCTTTTTACTGGCTGGTTATGACTGTGTTTGATGCACTCCAGAATGGAGGCACCAGGGCACATTGTTGACTTGTATTGAGCTGCTGCCAACCAGCACCCTCAGATTCCTTTCTGCAGGGCTGCTCTCCAACCACTTCTCTCCCAGTTTATACTTATATCCAGTATTGCTCTGTCCCAGCTGAAGAATCCAGCATTTTGACTTGTTAATTTTTATCATAGCCCAAATTCCAATCTACTTAGAGCCCTCTGCAAGGCTTCCTGTCCTTCAAGAGAATCAGCAGCACCTCCCTTTTGGTATCATCAGCAAAATTGATAATGCTGAATCAACTCTTGCATTCAGTACAACAATAAATATGTTGAAAAAGCCTGGCCCTAGAATTGAACCCTGAGGAGCACCTCTAGTGGCCATTCCTGAGCCAGATGTAGCCCCATTTACTACAACACTTTGAGCCCTGCCTTTCAGCCAGTTCTCCACCCAGAACAGCGGGAAGCTGCTCATGCCACAGTTGCACTTTTCCAGAATAATGCTGTGAGCTTCCCTATTAAAAGAATTACTAAAATCCAGAAAAATTACATCCACTGTCTTTCCTTCATTTATTATTTTAAAGTCAATTAATCCCATTCATAACAAATGAAAAATAGCTCTTTAGGTCCCTAACTGCATCACTTTGCATGTTCGACTATTAAATTTCATAGCTTTTCTATTAATTTTGTCCTGAATATCATCCAGTTGTCCCTTTATGATGTTCAAACGTTTCTCTGTGCAACATTTTTATGTGTGGTTATCTGAAAATCTCACTATAGCTTTTCTATATTTTCTTCCAAGACTGTTAAAGAAAATAGTAAATAAAATTGGTCCCTAGAACAGACATCAGAGATCTCCCTTAAGAAATACTTGTTTTTTGTTTAGCTGTTTCTTTGGATGTTCTATTATTCTTTTTATTGAACTCCATTGCCTGCTATTGAACTGTGTCACCTGAATGAACCATATCAACCACTCCACTGAGTCCTTGATAAAGTGGATCTACTGCATTTCTTTTGTCTAGAAACTAAATTATTTTATCAGAGTAATATCACAGCTTTCTCACAGATCTGGAGGAAGGAATAAACACTAAGGCTATGAAAACAATAGTTAAAGTATAAAATTTATCATGTGAGTGGAATAAACGTCTGGAAAAGGGATTTGTAAATTCTGTGTTTAGAAGAGGAGAGAAACAAGGGGGATAGCAGTGCTAAGCCAAACCTGAGATTAAGGTGATGGAAAAATAAAGATGGTATTCCAATGGGGCTTGAAGGTGAGACATGACGATGAATTGTAATGAATAAGATGTTAATCATCAATTTTCTGTAAACAGACATACCTAAACTTCTGGAAAGATATGGACATTGAAAAGAGTTTCAATAGGAGAATTAATAAGATGGAGGAGCTAGAAGACTGGGCTGAGAAATAAAAGAAATTAGGATTATTGAAATAACAGATGTTAATAATTATAAGGTACTCACACCAAATCATCAGAAGAATTTCATAAAAAAAAGAGTAGTATGGTGGAAGCAAGACAAATAAATGTTTTTGAGATCACAGAAAATTTTGCAAGATTTAAGTCTTTCTGACAGAATTTTTCTCACAGTGAAGTGAAAAAGTGTTTTATATCTGACTTCTAACATGAGATTCTAGAAAACAAGAAAATATGAACAGTGCTTTATTAATAGTGAAAAAGAAAAATCTAATGTTAAAAATTAATTCTGACTCTTTTCCATTGTCTTGACATCTTATTAAGTAGCACATTAAAAGGTGAGTAATGCAACTTATACAACATGCACTTGTAGCGCGAGGGACCCCCTGAATTTGTTCCTATATCATTCAAGGGAATTTCTGATTCTGTTTTAGAGATTTGGTGAACAGATTTCCCTCTGCCTGGGGCTCCAAGGTCTTGTCATGTTCTGATCAAACCTGGTTTGACTTAGATTGCAGAGTTTAAAGCCACCTATATTCCATATAATTGTCTACCTGCTGTGTGCAATATTTCCTGAAACGCCGAGAGCTTCAGGTTTTAATCCTCTTCTCTCTAAATGTGTTTTGGAGTCAACGCCTGTATGCTGCAAGACCTCCCTGGAAGCTTGATTAAGAATCATTTGGGAAAGACATCTGTCAACCAGTTTTTGCTAACCCAAACCCCAAACTGACTGGACGTTAGTTCAGATTAATTACCACATTCTACGTAACTGCACTCATCTCCTTTTTGTGAAGATTCCTGGGCTCATGCAAGAGTAAGAATTTAAGACACTCTCCTTTATAGGCATTTTATTTTCTGGCTCAAGGATCTAGTCAACAAATTATTAACACTGATATGACTCTACCTATGAACTTACACTCTATGTGTGTAGAATTAATTGTTTCATGTTATTTTGTAAAACATTACACTAACTACACCTTGGTGTTTCTGGTAAATGTCTGTGCTCTTGCAAATTGAACATAATAGAAAATAATAAAATAATAATTTAAAAAATGTGTCTATATGATTCACTTTATTGGTAGGACATTCAAAATAACAAAAAAGCTACCCTATGTGTCTCTAAAATAAAATTACCATATATATATTAATTAAATACTGTTTCTATTGCATCATTAGGACTCTGGGCATCTGAAATAATTTATAAGCAGCCTTAATGAAGTGAATGAAACATTCACAAGAACATTGTCTTGTCAGTCAAGAAAAAGGCAGGTATGCCTTTTGGCTACTATTAGGATCAATGTTTGATTTGTATTTCATTTTAATTATTAAAAAAATAATACAAAAGTACCAAAGATGTATTTATTTGTATGTATGATTATTATGTAATTATCATGTTTCTGATTGATTTGTCATGAGGAAATTACTCTGATTATGTTGTTAATAATCAGTTGTCTACTTGGTTACTTTTTATTTTTTTCATTAAAGCATAAAGAGCTAGTGCAGTGGGCTATCCTCAGGTGGCTCCTAGATGACAACCAAGGCACTCTCTCACTCCCCTCCTACACAGGACAGGTGGAGAAGATGAGATTAAAAAGCTTTTAGATTGAGATAAAGACAATCTCAATTTTTACCAATTTTTACCAATTATCACAGGTAAAACAGGCTGACTTGGGAAAACTAATTCCCACTAAAAATAGAGTAAGATTATGAGAAACAAAGACAGAACTAAAAACATCTAATCTCCAAGCCTCCCTCATTCCTTGGCACAGCTTCACTCTTGGCTCCTTTTCCTCTTTCCCCTGAGCAGTGCAGGAGTATAGTGAATGGAGGCTGCAGTAAAGTCATAACACTTCCTTCATAACTCTGCCACTCCCTTCTCACACTTTCCCCTGATCCAGAATAGATTTCGTCACACAAGATTTAGTCCTTCACAAACTACTCCAATGTGGTCATTCCCATGGTCTGCAGTTATTCTAGAACTACTCCAGCATGGGTCCTTTCTGTATTCATTCCTTTAGGAGCAGATGCCTCCATCACGGTCCCTCACATACTGCAGTTCCCAGGAGAAAACCTGTTCCTTTGTTAGCTTCTCTTCATGAGCCACAGTTTCTGACAGAAAATATGGTCCTGCGTGGGCCGTCCAAGCAAGGGCTGCAGCTTCCTTCAGGGAGTGTCAACCTGCTGCAGTGGGGGGTCCTCCACAGGCTGTGGTGGGGATGTCTTCTCCACCTTGGTCCACCATGGGGTGGGGGTGGCCAGCTTCTCACCAGTGTCTTCTCCATTGGCTGCAGGGGAATCTCTACTCCAGCACCTGGACCACCTCCTTCCCCTCCTTCTTCAGTGACCTTGTCTGCAGGGCTGTTTATCTTACATTTTTCTCAGTCATTTTCAGGACTGTGTTTGGACTGTGCTGTGGTTTTTACCCTTTTTAAAATATGTTTTCACCGAGGCACTGCCAGCTTGGCTGATGGGCTCAGATTTGTGCAGCAGCAGGTCCATTTTGGAACTTACAGTGTCTGTCATGGAGGCAGCCCATGACTTCTCACAGAGGTCAGTTCTGCAGCCCATCTCAAAAAAACCCTTGCCATGTAAACCCAATAGAGCTTTACATACCAACCAAATTATAAAAGTATCTATAACTGCATTACAGTAGCAACATTTTTTTTTTTTTCTGATCATGGTCATCTGATTTTTTTTTTCCCAAATCTGATTAATAAGTCAAATTGAGAGATTTCGCCTCAAGGCTAATTACTAAGTTCTGTCAATGAGTAGTAATCAAAGCACAAGGGGCATTATGGCAAGATTATTTCATTAAAAAGCATTGGTGAATATGAAACAAATATGACATTGGGCTTTCATATTAAATAAAAAGATGGGCATTTTTTATCAAAGGAATTTTACGTATTCCAGTGTGGGAGTGTGGCTGCAATGAAAGATACATATTCAATGGATACATGGCAATGAAAAACTGTTCATGGAGTAGGCAAATTAAAATAGAGACTATTTTAATAAATATCTAGAGTTTTGACATATCTATGATAATACGCAAAGGATTCAAACATGATGATGCAAAAATGCTTTCCATAGCTGTACTTTTGGCTACGCTGAAGAGTTTGGAAAACAAAATATTTCCTGGTCACAGATTTTCAATTTTAGTCTTCATATCTTCATAGATAAAAAATAATACTCTATTTCACTGTCAGATTTCAGATTATAAATGCAGAAAGATACAAAAAAAAATTTAATAAATAAACAAACCGACTTATTATTGCAATTCATTAAAGAATTCATGCTTTGTGCAGTATATTAACAAGTTTGCAGAGTGCAACCTGCTATAGCCTCGATAACTGGGTTTTTTGCTCTTTAATGCTCACTGAGCCACATGCTGAGTGCACTTAACCCGGAGTGAAGTTCTTAGGGAGCTTTAAGTACTTAACCCTTCACTAAGTACTTAATCAGTGCAGAACCACTGCAGTGCCAAGCTGGCACTGCTTTTTCCTTCATCTTCCTTCAAAATCAAATGCTGCTCTGTCAGCACTCTCAGTGGACTTCTAATCAATATGCATTAATTATGTGTCTGCTCAGTCTTTTCATCATTATTCTTGAAGTCTTTTCTTTTTCCATGTATGATGTGGTATGATGGGACTTCAACTTGTCTAGGACCTTACAGCTCTGTTCTTTGTCTGTCTTTCGAAAAATAATACACCAATACACCCAAAACGCTTCAGTCTCTTCTCCTATGCAGCATTGTCCATCCTTGCTGCCCCTGCTCCTGGTTGCTTCTGAACTTTCCCAGAGTTGACCACTCACATTCATTTTCTGGGAAAGAAGTGACCTCCCACTCCCATCAGAGTGGACTAGTTCCATAAAGCAAACTATCAGCAAACAAATCAAAAAGTTCTACCATCTATTACAGATGACCGACTCTCCTGGCTTTTATTTTTCTGTATCTTTTGTTCTTTGTCTCATTCTCTTACTTCAGAATTCACCCAGCTGGCCACAACACTAAGCCTTCTGTCTCTACCCCTCAGAAATATATGCTACAATATGCATGACCCACTTAATTTCCTTCATTGAATTCCTGTGGTTTTAGCCCTAGCTTTTATTTCAATACTTTCTCTCCTTCAAGTCATCCTCTTTCCCCCCATTCAGTATCCTTCCCTTGCTATTCGAGAACTAGCTAGTGTCCTCTGAGAAAAAAACAGAGTAATATTATGTGACCTCACCTTTCCTTCACTCCTACACTTGGCTTTTCTCTTTCTTTGTTTTCCTGTCACTTAAACAGTTTCTCTATTTTGCTTTCTCTCTGACAAGTACAGAGGTTCTATAGGGACTGTTTTCTATCATCAAGAAATAAAATAAATTTGTTAGGCCACAGCACCTGAGGATTTTAACCCCGTTATACATGTACAAATTCTTTTCACAGTTGATTTGACTTTGCATTTAGTGTCTCAATAATCTTTGCTGAGCACTGAATAATTTTTCATTTTTTAATAGTAAGTGGGAAAGCAGATTGTTTGAAGATGCTGCAGGTTCAGCATCATAACAAAACCAAGAATACAACGAGTTACTCCACCTCATCCTTTTTTTGTTATTTCATGCTTATATAAGTGATTTCAGATGTTCTCAACAAAATGATTGATCAAAACAAAATACTCATGTTATTTATAAATCAATTTAAAAAAAAAAAGCCTGATTTTCACAACTGTTTTGTCCACTCAGGAATTTTCTAGGCATACAAATCAGACAGGAAGGATTTGACTTGTCTGGACATAGATGTGCCATTTCAAAACGGTCTAGGCTATCGTGTGATGTCTTCTGGCAGATGCAAAACAGTCTTCATGGAAGACCTGTGCCATCCAAAGCTGCAACTGCAGCAGTGGCAAGATATTCAACAGAATCTAAAAGAGCACTAGATGTCTGTGTTTAGACAGCTGAAAGCTTCTTAGCCTCATTTCAAGCTAGTTATTCAGTTAAGGTCTTTGGTGTATTACAGCAATATATGTATACTAAGAATAGAAGAAGAAGAAACTCACACAAAGTTGGAGTTAACTACAAGACATCTGTGCCTACATTGAAGATTTCTTCTCCAAGCCAGAAAAGGCTGAATGAATTTCTTGGAGTTACAGAATAGAGAGGAGAAAAAAATATGATCCTGATTAAATGTTAGTTCAAGGTGCTCCAAGTCCTTCATCAGCATTGCTCTTTATCTGTCAGAATCACCCTCTGCCTCAATTTCTTTCCCAGAAGTGATTTCCTTTTGGCTTGTCGGAATCCAGTTCTCATCTAGCCTGTGATTTTTCTATGTTTCTGATGACAGTTTTCATTACCATAATGGGCATCCGTTTGGGATTATATGCTGGATATATGCATTTGCCCTCAAAACACATATTGAAATCTTCCGTGACTGACATATATTTAATTGTGATTGCTCTAATTCTCTTTCCAGTTTTATGCTGCAAATTTAATTTTTTATGACATGTAGTTTGATCATAGATAATAATACTGTATTTGTCATTCTGTGCTGAAATTAGCATTATCTTCCCATAATTTATTGCCTAGGGATCTTTCTTGGCCAATCATCTTGAGAACTATCAGTAAGGATCTCAACAATTTGGTTTAAATTATTATGCAAGGTAATAATTTTCTTTTCTTTGCATGTCTCTTTCCCTTCTCCCATTCCATTGCTCTAATTTCCTGTTTTAAAGACCTGGGGACAATCTTCATACCCATTATATATCCAAACTGTTCTGCAAATCCTGCTAAGTTCTTGGTTTCAGGAACTACTTGGTTTTAATTAACCTAATCATATTTTGAGTGAGAACTAATGTTTGTTTATATATATATTTTTTACTCCTTTGAAGAACATCTATGATCTTGTGAATGCCAATGAAATTAAAAGGTATCAAATTCAATGCTATTTACATAATTTTGAATTTGAAATAAGAATTCAGAAAATAAAATCACGCTTCACAGAGCTCCTGCTTTCTTCTCTTTGTTGTCCACACTCTAGCAGTACATCCCCACATTATACATCATTTATTTCTACCTATTAATTTTTTAATGCACTATAAAATCCCTTTTTCCATTATTATCTATATTTTCAACCCTTGTATTCTTATATGATTGAGTAAATTGGCTTATTTTATCATGGGATCTGGATTTTTGTTTCCCATTTTGGTGAGTTGCAGGCCAGTAACTGCAGGCCAGTTAAAATTGACTGCTCAATTTATTTCTTCCATCAAACAGGAGCTCATCCAACTATATTTATCACAGAGTCAGAAAAAAAATGTTTTTTACTCAGCTCTCAAAAATCCAAGATGTTGCTCTCTCTATATATATCTAAAAAGCTTCTTTAATTTCCTAGTGCATGTTTTCATCTATGAGGACTTATTCTGAATGGGAGATCCTGGTTCGTTAGGATTCCTGCAAGAAAGAAACTTGTATTCCATAAAGCATTGTTTATAATGCCATTTCTTAACATTGTTAACACTAATAATTAATATAGTTATCATATATTATAGTCACAGTTATCAGCTATAGTTGTCCGTTAAAGTTATAAAGGAAGAGAGGATGATATAGTATTTATCTCTTCAGATGCTGGAAAACCTAAATTCTGGGATATTGAACAGGTCTTTAATCAAGGTTTAGTGCTGTGCAGATCTCATCCATGAAAAAGTTACCTCATCTTGGTCTTTTGAGCTCTTACAAGATTTTCTTAAAAGAAAATACAGTTTCTAATGTGAAACAGAAAAGATGATCATGTGAGAGTTTTTGGTGACACTTTTACAAAAGGCAAGGTCATGCAGTTATTGTAGTTGTCCATATTGTGGGAGCTGCCTACAGACTCTGTGTTACCATGGGTGAGCTATGGGAGCCAGGGGAGCACACAGCACAGCACAGCACAGCCCAGCACAGCGCAGCACAGCACAGCACAGCTGAGGTTCTCCTGGAGCCAGGGGTACACACAGCACAGCACAGCACAGCACAGCCCAGCACAGCACAGCACAGCACAGCACAGCACAGGTGTGATGACACAGTGACATAATACGTGTAGCACAGAGCAGCACAGGCATCACCTGTGATCAGGATAATGGTTCACTGGATCATTAGCTTCTCAGTGTGTGGTGATCAGTTTCATCATAGGCATCCTGCATGTATTCTAGTAAGTTCTTTACTTCAGTCGTTTACTGTGTATACTCCAATTCCAGTCATTATCAGTAACATATGTATTTTTTGATGCCATACCCGAATGTTTCTTAATCTACATATTTCTATTTTACACTAATATAGGTGTGTCTTGAAGAACTGAGGCATCCTATGTATTGCCTTATTAGCAAAGTACTAATCAATTGCATTCTGAAGGACGTCGCTTCAGCTCTGTCTACAATAACTGAGCTTCCAGCATTCTCAGCCTTATAAACATTTGCTTGAAAGATGTATAGGTACTGTTGTGAATCACAAAACAGCAAAGCATGGCCTCTGTACAGGGATGTTCTTGTTACCCTAAAGTGTACATTCAGTAGTGCCAGGATATTTTTTTCCTAGTAAATAGCATTTTTTTTTGCCATTTGCTACTGTTCCTGATGCAGTCACCACCTAGGTTTTTCTGTAAATGAATTAATAGTGTTTTTTACATATTCTGGCAGTATTGAACACAGGCTCTAAGTATCTCTCACAAGAGCTGCAGATTTCAGTTTCAGTACTTTATGTTAAATCATTAGGGAGCAAGAGTGAAAGGTAGACATAAATATGTGAAGACTCTGATGGCCTCTATAATTGCAGTGAGCACACCCATGCATGCATGAAAGATTGGTATTGTGAAAGGTATTGCTAAGGAAAATAAAGTGCTGTCTTGGCAAATTTTACTCAGTGATAATTATAAAGCATATGAAAAGTCAGATTTGGATTCATGTTCCTCTTCACACTGACTGAAACCTGTTTTTCGGTATATTGATGCATCCTTGTATTGTGCTAGAAGGCCTGAGAAAGTACCACTCACATCTTAGCAAAAAATGTTTTAAAATTACTTACTAGTCCATCAAGATGACAAAAGTGTTTTAAATGGTTTTATTGCTCATCCTCTTCCTCAAAGGAATCTTAAAAAAATGTTATCATCATTATACTGAATTTCACTATGTACTATACTGCAGCCATTGGCCATTCCATTTAGAAGTTTCTTCCCTGCATTTCCAACAGGATAGGCAGTAAACTTAGTTCCCTTTTTAACTTTTAAAAAAGCAGAAAAGCTGTCTTCCTTGAATAAATTAAAAAAAAAATGTATAACCCTGAGTAATGTGGAAGTATATGAGAACTTATTGTGTCATTTAATTTAGTCTATTACAGAGGGCTAACAACCTTTAGAGACACAATTTTATTTCTATTATTCTTTAATGCTTCATTCGGCTAGGCATGATCACTGTCAGTTGAAACTTTCTAATCCGTTTAAGAATTCTCTAATTCATAAAAGCTGTTCCAATATTTGGAACAAAACCAAGGTATACCTGTTTGATGATTATTAAATTGTAAATATTTTACCTCAATTTTTCCCTTTTTTACTTTTGAAATGAAACAAGAATTAAAGGTGACTTAAAAAAAAAAAAAAAAGGAAGTAAAAATAAAGAAAGAGAAAATAAGTAATTAATTTCTTCTCTCTACTAAAAGCTAAATTGCTGTGGCTATGTTACTGGTTATGACTGATTAGTTGAAACTTGGCCAAACATTTCAATAGATGTTTTCTGGTTCTGAAGTTTTCAGTCATTCTTGCAGAAATATCTCTTTAAAAGAAAATTAGTACAATTTTCTGATTGCTCATTACTGTTTCAATGCTATTCTATAATTTAGCATATTTCATTAATGCAGACATGCAGACAAATTAATACTCTGTGACAAGGATTGACAGAGACCCAACATAAGCATAAGCAAACAGTCCAAACAAACTGCTTATCATGAAGCCTATAGCAGAAAAGTAACTGACCTGCTAAAAGGAGCTAGGATGTGACTGGAATGTAATTTATCAGCCAAGAAAAGATCTGTATGTCAGTTTGCTTTCTCTTATAAATAAATATTTTTAACCCTCATTCGGTCTTCATCTATGGAGATTTACCAAAAGGCCAGCTTATATCCCATGTGATCTATCAGCATTTAATGGTATATTTTGGGCTGAAATGCAGCCTACAGTTGTTTAAACTGTATGGGTGATATTTCCAGCTAGATCATAAACAACATTTTGAAAAAAATTGTAATGAAGTATTTTCTAAAGAAGCCTTGCTAGCTCAGTCTTGGTACATGTCGCATATCTTCATTAAATTAGTGGCCTGTGCATCATGCTAGAACTATGACAACAAGCTAGTGACAGTTGGAAAAGGTTCAGTGAGTTGCTGGCTCCTTCTGGAGCCACATGTGCAGCCTTGCAGTATTGAAAACTTACCCTGAAGGCGGCCTCAGGGTTGCCTTGAGAAATACACTATAGGCATATACACCAGAGTGTTTAAACAAAGGAAAGCTGAATTACTGTGCTTTGAGAGTAATTTGTCATCCTATAATCATTGATCAATACAGAACTTATGATTGCAAATGATAGTCTCCATGGTCCAAAACACAAAAGAATTTGAAATCTGTAACTTGAGATTTTTTTTTCTCTTCATCACATTAGAATGTCTCTTTGAGAAATGACACATTTTCAGGAATTCCTGCTACAGCTGAAAAATGCGATAAACCTCTGAAGACTTAAAAAACTAAAAGCAAAGGGGGAAATTATGCATATATCAGAATTTAAAGCACTGAAACTCTTACAACAGAGAATTTTTTTTCTTCTAGTACCCAGAAAGAATAGTTTAGGTATTAAACACTCCTTCTTTCCTTCAGGTCACCCTTTTCATTTGTTTTTTTTTTTTGACCTGCTTTTGTTCTGAGAATTGAAATATTCCTCCTTAGACATCCTCCTTTGTTTTCACTCTACAGGTTCCCTGACTCAATTTCAGTGACAGTTTCATGACAACAGTGTATGAAGTCTTACCATAAGGTTGTCTCTTTCTATAACAGGGAGTTGGCAGTTCTTCCTGTTAGTGGTCTTCACTAAACATTGGTATGTCCCTGAGCTCACTGATCACTTGTCGGTCCTTTATATGTCTAGCTTTAAATTTTGTTAGTTTAACGCAAAAGCAACAAAACAAAACACACAAACCAAAAGCTTGCTCCTACCAGTTTTCTCTGGAGGTTTTAGTCTAAGAGATGGCTCCAACTTTCACTGCAAAGTGAAATTTCAGTTAACATAGTAGATTGCACAAAAAATTTATAGTAGATTGCAGCAGAATAAAAGTTATTTTTCTCAGCTGAGTCTAGAATATCTTTTGCTTGCTTATCCTTCGTCTTTACTATGACAAAGCAAATGTCAGTTCAAAGCCTAATTCTCAAAAAAACTCAACAGATTCAAATCATCTTAAATGAGTTCCATTGATACAAGCTAACAACACCATGTCCTGTCAAAATAAATTCGCTTTCAAAGTCAGTCTAAAATGGACAACAGTAGTACACTCAGGTCTTATTTCACAACTGTTATCCTGATTAGTTTTGATGCAGATTATGAGATAACAGTTTGACTATCTGAGACCCAAAGCCTGCACATAAATTACTGATTGAATTTTAGTATATGACTTAGAAATCCTTCAAATAATACCAAGGAATTCTGATCAAGTACGCTACAAACAATCTCTATGACCTTATTTGTATCTAGAAATCATGCATAGATTGCTTCCAACAGACTCTGATAGCAGGAGAAGAAATAACAGAAATACATTAGCTATTTTATCTAAAACTATTTTTTCTTCACATAAAAGAAATCATGTGATTGTGAGAAAAAAATAATTTCTATTCTTTGATGATATTTCTGATGGTAAGATAATCAATTCTGTTTTTGGAAAAACAAAACCAAACCACAAAAACATTCTACTCTTTACCTCACCCTTTAACCAAAAGATAAGAAATTGGTAGTTCTCTTGCATGCAGAAAATTCTAAAATTTAAATAGTCTTGACTGTTTTGAAAACAGGATATATTTGGTGATTTAATTCAGCAACACAGTTTTAAACATATTAGTCATGAAAGCTGACACTTATAAGTAGTCTAGCTGTGTAGTCCTAATTTTTCAGATATATCTTCCTTTTCTATCCAGAAATGTTGTCACAGTTGATTTGGAATTTTCTGCATTTGTTATTCATTGCCAGAATTATTTTAAATGACCTGGAGCTACTGCTTGACAAAATAGCATTTGGTAAAGGAAGATTAACCACACACATCTAGGAGTGATCTATCACATTGTGCAGGTTATTGCATTATATGGACGTTCTGATGCTTCTTAGAACAAGATAAAAAAAAATATACAGGGCAACTAACCACAGTTTTTCCTTCTATATTGAGGCAATGTCTTGCCACTCTGGTGTTTGAGTATTTTGGTATACTATCTGAGGAAAGTGATCTTTGAAAAGATATTAATACACTTTTTTACCCTAAATAAATAAAACAAAGTAGAAAAGTTAAATTGATGCATTGGCATTAGGATGGAGGACTCCAGAATCTGGAAAACATCATTGGGCTCTATCTCTTCAGAAAACACACACAGACACTCTGTGTTTCTGAAGTACACAGTATTTTTAAGTATACTAGAAAGATTGGTGAATGAAATGGTTTGCTCAAAAAAGTAATTAAGTTTTGGAAGGACTGGAAAAAATACATTTAATTAAAATAAAAGATTTTATCTAGACTTTCCAAACATTGGAAAGAAATACAAATATGTGTCACTGCCAATTTACCTTGCCTATGTCAATAATTTGGACAGTGATGAAATCAGAACTGTAATATAGATGAGGTTACATAGGTCTTGGTTATTAGGAATAAAACCCCACTAAAAACAAACCAACAACCATAACTAGAAAAGTGGATTCATGAACATAAAAACATGGATTTCAGTGGGTGACTGGAGTAGCAAATCTTTTGTTGTTGCTCATGTCCTGTTATTTTCAGCTCTGATGCAGACAATTTAGGTACTGTTGTTGCATAATTTCTCTGACCTAAAGTTTTTCATCTTTATCTGTGGAAAATACCACCAATTAGCTTGCACTTTGCATATAATAATGAATGACTGCTAGAGAAGTGCTTTAGGATAATCAAATGAAGGAAATACTATAATTTCCTGTAAATGTAAAGTAATGCAAGTCATACTGAAAAACCTTCTGTAGCATGACAGTGTTTTAGAAGCCTGTGCTACTAAACTGGAAATTCATTCTTTATCTTTGAAAAAGAACAACAAAGCCACAGCCTTTGGCTCCTCACAATCAATAAAAAGTCACTGATGTAAAAATAAATTTTTAAATTGAAAAAGAAATAAAAAAGACATCAACTACAATAAAAAAGAAGGTATCTAAAAAAAAAATGCACAGTTAAAGAGAAAAACAAATAATTTAACCCAAACCTTACAGACAAAATTATTTAGGATAATAGGAAAATTCAATAACCACTTTTTCAAAATTCATAAATCTGATTTTTAGCTTTTAAATACATATTCTAAGATAGCAATTGTTTCAAGAATTTTCTTCCAGTGTTTCTGTCTCAGGAGGGCTATGAGGTGACTATACAGACAAGGGAGAGAAAGACTCTGATATATGTGCATGATAATTACTGATTCCATAGTCGTGAGTTCAGGACAAAGCAATACGTATTTCTGATTTTCCCTCATCAAATAGCTACAAAGCTTCAACAAATGTGGTTATAATTAGCTAGAATTAAAGAGTGAGCAAAATAATACTGATGGAGGATGCAAATTATAACCTCTAGAAGTTCCTTTTAGTGCAGTTATACTGTTCAAGTCTAAGCAGATACTTAGTTTAATGGCAGCAGTCTTACTGAAAATAAAGAAAACGTGCTCCTCGAACATGAGCAAGCACATCTTTTATATACTTGTAAAACGTGTTGATATGAAATAAACTATGAAGCTTAAAGGCACAGTAAAGGCACGGAAAATGCACAAAATTAATTTTTTGGCATAGAGCCATGATAGGGGATACACATCATAGAGTCACCTCAAGGCATTCATATAACAATAGAAGTAATAAATAGTTTGTGGGGTTGACAGACGGAGTAACTGTACTTGAACATTTTTAAGAGTGGTACTATTAATCAGAAAAAAGTGGCAGACTTTCCTTTTTTTGAAAAGATATGAAAACTGCTAGCTGGAACTAAGTGGAAATATTCTAAAATCTTTTACATAGTACATCACAGTTTCTGTTTCCAGGGAAATCACTTTCTTTATAACTGCTCCCAACAGCCCCACCATTAGGGAAACAGCTGTCAGGGATGTTGAATATTAAGGAAAGAATCAAGGGTGAGCTGAGACAATAATAAGAAAAGAATTAAGATCAAAAATGTACATTATATTGGAAATAATATACTGTAGAGATTTGTGGAAAGAGGAGGTGTTGGATAACTTTTATCCTAGCTCTCATCTTCAGGAGACTGTATCTGTATTCTGGCTATCTTTGAAGCATGACACACTGTGTACTGCTGTAGAAAAATAAATTATATAAGTATTAAAGTAAAATATGGCTCAGCTGGCTGAAGCACACACCAAAGACTTCCCTTAGGCTGTTATAAAAACTGCCACAAACAGTATATTCAGTACTGGATGAATTTAAAAACTGCTTCTTTTGGAGGCAATAGCTCATGTCCGTTTTTACTTGGGACTGTTATTCTTCATGTAACAGTAATGAATGAACAGGAAAGGAAGTAATAAAAGTGACTGAAATTGTTGCCAGTTTCTAGTGATTTTTCATATCTTCAGAATTCCTCCATACTGACAATTCTACCAAATCACTGGGATCAATCTTACAAGTCAATTTTCCACAAAATGGTATTTTGGAGATGTTATTTCACAGCTAAACATTTAATTTTTGTCATTGGAAAGTTATTCTTGGAAATTATGTGTTTGCAGACATTAAAAAAAATTTTTGAAAAAAAAATTCAGATTTCTCCTCATGAGAAAAATATAGAAACAGATATAAAAAAGAGTAGAGATTAGGTGATACAGGATGGGATGAGCTGGGAGCTGTGAAAGGAGACAAAAATTGAGATAGATACACTGTTGTCCTTTTCCATTTTGCTAAAAGTTGACAAAAGCTGAGCTTCTCTCATTCACTTGTTACTGGAGTTGCCCCTTCCTGCTTTGATTTCTTTTGTTTGTTTGGTTTTGGATTTTTTGTTTTGTTTCATTGTTTGTGTTTTTGTTTCTGTGCTCAGCCTTTTGTGGGAGGGGGAAGGCAGGAAGTGTGTATGTGGGTGGAGTTTTAAGTAAAAAAAAGTGGATTACTACAACTGCAATGATTCCATCCATTTAACAACATTGATATTTTTCCTGGCTTCATCCTTCTGTAAAGGAATTGATTCAGATTCAGAGTATTTTTGAATAATTTGGGGTATATTGATATGATACTGAATTATATCAGTTAGATAAAGTTGAGAAATTTAAATTAATCTAGATTCTCTTATTATATGAGTCTCTTGTTGAGCATTTATCTCTCTTTGAATTATAAGGAGTTATTAACAGATTAAACATGCAATATACAGACATAATTTCTATTTTTTAATTTTTTTTTGTCTTGAACTGGTTTCTTTAATGTAATCTCAGCTCTTCTGTACAGCTCTGAATAGGTGCATTTTTACCACACAGTGGGACAAATTTGTATTAGGTCTCAAGACAGAAAAAAACCTTGAGGGCAGAGGAGAGATAAAGGAAATAGTCCTTCTTCACACAGCTTATGAGAAAATAGTATTTATTTGTCCAAAGACAAATGCCTAAATATCTGGACATATTGAGAGAGAAAAATTCATCAAAGATTTCTAGAAAGCAAAAGTCATCAATTCTAGCTAAAGTATATAAACTGCATCATAAACTCATGGAGCCTTGAAAAGTATTCTGGGAAAGTATACTTTACTCATATTCATAATTCTCTATTCAATGAAAGCTGCACTGAAGAGCTCTTTCTGAAAAACACACGCTCTTTTTGTCATACAATTTTTTTATATATTCTATGTTGATGTAAGATGTGTGTGCTTTGGACAATGTAAAGAAGAAGGAAGTTCTGCAGGAGAGTGCTCATAATGAAAGAGCATGGAATACAGGAAACAGATTTGATATCCGTCCCTTCTGTTCTAGGACCTCATACCCTATACAGAGGTGAGTATACAGACAGGAAAACATGGTTCTGGAAGGACTGGAACATCCTGCTGGTAGCATGAGATTTACAGGCGTCATGATGAGGGATACATTTTGAAAAAACAATTTTTTTTTCTTATTAATTTTTTTTTCTTTCTTATTCAATTTTTTTTCTTATTCACTTTTTTTTCTTATTCAATTTTTTTTCATACTCAACTTTTTAAAATTTAATAAATATCCTTATTATGGTTTTCCCTGAAGAAGATAGATAGGCTTACATTTTCAACAATTTTAGGAAGTCTCATATTTCTCCGTTTACAGAACAGCCTCAAAATTAAAAGCAATTATGCCTAAACATGAAACAAAGCCCTGTCTAGAATACTTTTGAACCAAACTGCTGTTTGACAAAACCCAGAACATAACAGACTCTAAAAAAATAAAAGTAGCTTCTATTATAACCCCCACAACTTTCTTGGATTCTCTATCTCATCACACCAAGTTTTGAGACAATATCTGTAATTCAGCTGTACTGTAGCTCATACTGCTCCAGGTTACTCAGGCCTAGACTAAGAAAGTAATTATGCCGACAGAAAACTTTCTTGAGATGAAGAAGTTTAGTGTCTGACACTTTGTGCATTAATCTTGAACACAGAAAAAATACCAAAATCCATTGGAGAGACAGGATAGAGGTCCAAAGAAATATTAAAGAGCAAAACAGCTTTCATGTATGTGTCCTAACCTGAGCTGTCAAGTTCCTTCATCAGGTCAATGGCATTGTGCTGCTTTGTGTATGGCACAGGACCTTAACAGTGTCCTGGTCATGTAGAAACACAAGTCTCTTAACTGTTATTGTGACTTAAGTCAGGTCATGTTATTTCTGCACTGTCAAATTCGGGTTTCAGAGAAGGACCAGGTTTTTACATAGATGCACTTTATAGGAAGTGAGAACAGTTTTGTGGTGAGTATATGTGACTTATCTCCACTTGAACCTGGATTTAGGAGAGGATACACAGCTATGTAATTTAAATAGAAATGTGCATAGAGAAAGAAATAAATCAAGATCTTGATTTTTGGGTGAAAGAAATTACAGCACAAGTCAGAGATTACTATATAAGAATTTATATTAGACGTAACGGAAGGAATAGAATTAAATATATTTATCATTTATATATATGCATCTCCACTGTGTTCAATCAAAAATAGTATATGATAATATCTGTTACATACCAGTTGACTTCACATACTAGAATTAAGGTGTAGATAAGTGCCCTTATATGAGGTCAAAATAAAAAAAAAATTGTAATTTTGAACAGACTTGCATAGAGAATGAGAACTGATCCAGATAGTTGAAAAAGTCCTTTTACTGGTGCATAAGGGATAACAATCACCATAGACACAGCAATGGTTTAAAGTATATCTCAGACAGCCTGTGTGGAGCATCTGTTTATTTATCTTATTAGTCACATTGCCTCAAGTGAGAAAGTTTATAGAGACACAGCTTTGTTCATAGACTTAGATAAATACATTTTTCCTTCACTGTTTTCTCTAAGTCTTAGTTGCTTTGTAAATGTATTATGTAAAAATCTTAATATTGTTGACAAAAGGTCAGTTTAACAGTCCTTGTCTGTATTGGAATGATAACACCTTCTACCAGTCTCGTATTCTCTGACAGCTGCTGCTTCGATCAGTGCATTCTTATTTGCAGGGGAACACTGAAAGTGGTTCTTAAGGAAAAGGAGAAACCAAGGTTTGTTATCTTGCAACCTCAGTGTTAAATATTAGAGGAAACAAGAAGCTCCAATGACAGCTGCGCCCACCTTTCTTAAATTATTTTAAAACATACAATACTGCCAGTTTCTGAAACAAAGGCATAGATGTACAGCAAATATTTCAAAAAATGCCTTCATAAACCACCCCCCGGAATTTTCTCACAGTAGTGTTTCTCAGGACTGTGAAAATGTGGGATAAAACCACCCGCATTCTGTAAATACTGCATGCTGAAGGGAGATTTACAAAGAACTTGATTTATATTTTATTCTTCATGCTTTGAATAAAATAATTTTCTGAATGTCCTGATATTTTAAAACTGATGGAGTGCTCAAAATGTTACCTTATTGCCTGAGCCTATTCAGCTTGGTTTGATCTTTTTCTGAAGTGTCTGAAGCCATGTTTCCAGCATCTGTTCATTTGTAGAATGTGATTTTGTTGTTTCAATCACTTTCAAGCACATGAAAATTATTGATAATTCACCATCTGCCTTTTTGAGAACGTATTTAGTCTTTTAAAAGAAGGGAGGAAGAGAGAGATCAAACTTCAAGGTCCTTAACAAACTGCAGAAATGAATTAAGCTGTGGATACCATGAATGCATGGAAAAACAGTTGAATAATCCAAAAGTCCAAATAGTATGGTGTTGCTTTACTTCTGACAATATTACCAGGAAATCTTTAAGCAATAGCAAATTTTAAATTTCCAGTAAATTACATACTGTTTGTTTGAGAACTCTTCATTTTTTAAATGACATGATTCAAAACCTACCTGATTTACCTATTTGGTTGAATTTGGTATAGCTATTATTAAAAACAAATTTACATGGTGATGATAGCTGTTTAGAATATCTAATATCACCCACCTAAGCCTCATCTCTCACTTAGGTAAAACAGCTTAGATTCACAAAAGGAGTGAGTGGCCACCATCTTCCGGCTTCAGATTTACGGTAGTGTCATGATAAACTGCAAAATATTGTGTCCCAGCAGTCCCTTGTGAGTCACCTTGAAAGAGGAAATTGCTCTTATCACATACCTCTGGAACTTCACAAAGAATTTCTGGCAACAAATAAACAATCAAGAATACACATATAATCCTCAATGACATTTTATATTTGGATCTAGGTTTTGCAATACTCTGTAATTAGATTACAGTGTAAAAGTTTAGCTAAATTGTCAGAAGAAGCAGGTTTTATAAAGTATAGATGAGTTTGTAATCAAACAGATAAAAACTAGTAGTCTCTTTCAAATACGCAGGAAGGAAGAGCTGTTTCTTTCTACATGTACTGAGCTTTAAATAACATCTCATAATTATAAGCCATGCAGTGTAGCAGGTAATAATTAACTTCTCTGAAGAAAAGCTCATGTGGTACTTAAAGATTAAAGAAAGTTCAACAAAACTTCTTCTGAAAAAACAATTGTACACAAAGTCTATTTTTGGTGTCCATATCCTCTGAGGTGGCAACTCCTATACATTACTATACAGTATAATCTGCTATTTATATGAACTTTCCCTAAACTGGGATTTGATTGTTAAAATTCAAGAAGTACTGTATGATCCTATGTCTTCTTTAAATCATCTTATTTTAAAGGGGAATTACTCAGTAGCCAAACAGTTTGAGTATCTTTTCTGCCTTGCAGCCCTCATACCTGTCCATGTTCAGAGGATGTCATTGGTGGCTGAGATTGCTCATCACCAAAAGCAGTAACTCCAGCATTCAATAACTTTGTGCTTGCATAAGTAAAGTGAAAAGTGAATATCCAAACTAACAGACCCATGTTAAAAAAATTTTTTTGTACTTCAAAATTTTTTTAAATTCTGTGAGTCTACAAAACAAACAACTGAAACCCCCACCATATAGATTTTTAGAAGGTGTACTGAAGAATATTAAATTAATGTTATCAAATGGCCACACCTGGAACAAAATAGAAGATGTTTTCCTCTTGACTTTGTTATTTTAACTTAGTATGTTTCTCTGTGGACTAACAATTCAATAGGCCATTAGCAATACATAGTAAAATGAGATATTTTGGTAAGGAGGATGAAAGACAAAAAGCAAAAAACAACATAATTAGATGCTGAAGTCTAGTCTTCCACATCCATACTGGTTTCTTTCATATTGACAATTAATTTAATCATTTCATATTGACAATTAATTTAATAATTTTCTGTTTTCAGTTATATTTCAGTATATAAAGTCCAACTATCTTTTTGTTTATTAAATAACAAGATTACTTGAGCTCTGTATATTGAGTGGTTCCAGGATAAATTCTAAATTTATAGCCTCAGTTATTACCTTTCTGCAGCGTTACCAGATCTCGACCTTTGTCCATTTGTTTGGTTTTGTCCATAAGTTTTGTTTCTCCTTATGGCACATATTTACAAAGTTATGACTATATTTAATTTTGAAGTTGATGAACAGAAAAATGAGAAAAAAAAGTCCACCAAACAAAACAATAAACTCTCAGAAGAGAAAAATAAAATGAAACTAAAAAGAAACTAAAACTTATGTGTTTTGTATGGAGATCTTGGAATCTGTTATTTCTCTCGCTGACATCAATAAACTTTGCTCATGGGCTACTAACACTGTGTATGTAACTCTATAAAGTCATCACAATGTAATCCACTAAAGCCTGTCAGATTAAATCAATTTATACAGATTAAATCAATTTAACCAGATTAAAACAATTGCCACAGTCAGTTGAAAGTGAAAGTAAATAAAATCTGACCATTAATAACAAAGTGTAATAAGATATAACGATTAGTAGAAGTCTGATGAAAATAAATTTCTTTTTTTTACCTCATTGATGATCAAATAAAACAATGTAACATTAATATTAATCAAATTTCTGATAAATTATTGTAACTATTTATTAGAGTTAGTTCATTTGGTGAATATTTGGGCAATAATATAGTTAAAAGTAGACTCAGACATAAAACATACTTGTAAAAATTTTCAATACTTATTTAGCGAGATCATGACTGTTGAAATCTTAGGATAAATTTTATTTCTATTATCTTAAAATACGATTTTAAGATGATGAATTTTTTTTTCTTTTAAATAAAAATCCTAAAGATGATGTTTCATAACGGTGTTGAGATCTGAAAGTTCACTGCTCCTAAGAATGGCAACATTACTTTAAGATCTTGTGTGGTTTTCCCTTTCTTTACAGTGGCTATAGCACTTACTGGCACAAGTCAGCTCACTCACCAGAAAAGCCCGTCCTAATCAGAAGTCTACAAATTTTTAGCAGGTCCCTGGCCTGATCCATACAGATGAAGGTTCAGAGATGCTCCAGAGACAATGATTTTGAGAAGTTCCTTTTAATAGTACCAGTTAATTACCTCATATTATCCAACTTCACTCTTAAAATTTTCATGGAGACTTTCAGTCAGTCGCACAGTATAATGGAACAAAGCTGGTTCAAATCAACACACAATCTATAATCTATAATCTGTAATCTGTAATCTGTAATCTGTAATCTGTAATCTATATGTAAGGGTTTTTTTAAATTTATCAGTTTTTTTACTCTACTTTCTGCCCTCCTTAATATCTATGGTTAATGCTTAACAGAAACAAGACATTTACAGGTCCTGTAAAGCACTTTGAAAATATGAGAGATATTCTAACTTGAAAGGAATCCAGGGCTTTACATGAAACTACTTAAAGATGGCAAAAAATTGAAGTCAGTTTAAAAAAGATAGCATTCAAAAGGATATAAAAAGAGGGCATTATTATAAAAAAGATAGCATTCAAAAGGATATAAAAAGAGGGCATTATTATAGTATTTGTTTTTTTTTCTTTTTAATCTGTAGGGATTCTTCTTTAGAATTTGGGTCAAAGTATAATTTAAGTCTCAAATAAAATTTGGGGGTTGCCCAATATGTTTATTCTCCTCAGAACACTCTTCACATTGTTATATTTGTATCTTCACAACATAAGAAAACACTTTTGCCTAATAATGGCTGAGAAAAACCTGGTTGAACAGCTTCTTTTCTCATTAAGACAATTTTCTTCAAAGAGGTGTGTCTTTTCTTAGACAAAGTTTTTTGTTGAAAAAGTAAAACTATCTGAAACCTAACAAAAATATAGATTCAGTAAAGAGACATGCTTTTTTTCTGGTGAATATTTAGAATTTATTTACTTATAATATGGTTTCTATTAAAAACCGTAATTAGATTGTTTACCTTACATTATTAGGAATTAATATAGTTTAAAATTGGCACTGTGTCTGCTACTTAAAAAAGCAAAACTGACCCAAAACTACAGTATTCTACTCAATACTTTCAGTCTTTTTTAAACATTCATCTGTATGAAACCCTGAACTGAGCAATCCTGAGCATTGGTCACAGACATACAGTGATGGATTTGCCTTAATCTCTCTAACACTGATAATAATCTCCACCTACCAGAACAAGATATATCTGCTAAAACCTATTCTGTTTATTTAGGAAACTTTGTCGAGGTTGGGTCTGCTTTTAACAGAGAATCAAGGAACAACTTTCTGAAAAGAATGACTCGACTAAGTCAAGGAATGTGTGTGAGGCTCGTAAGAGGTGGTGGGACTTGTTTTCATTATAAGAATCACTGGGGGAAAAATATTGTACTGGAAAATAGAATAAAATGCATTATTTATATTGAATTTTATATCCTTTATTTATAGAATGCAAGCAAATGATGGACAAGGAGGTCAGCTTGCTTCTTAAAAGTTGCATATAATTATCTCTAAACAAATTAACAGGAAAACAATTAAAAAAGTAAATCAAGAGGATCTGTGAAACATAAATAACAATTCTTTGACTAAAGCATTCAACTCTTTCAGCACTCCTTGAGACTGAAAACACTTCCAGTATGACCCATGTTCTTCTGTTTGTAACCCTGTATAATGCTGCTGGCTTTGCTGACACTTGCCTCTGTTGATTCTTCTGTATAATTATATAAAAGAATCCTCAAGAATATCAACTTTTCAATGGATTGAGTAGAAAACCTCCTGCTGATAAAGTAATCTTACTTCCCGCAGAGTGAAAACACTGTAGCATCTGAACAGCAATGCATATGTTGGTCTTCTGGGTATGATTATATCTGACTCTAATGGAAGAGACAGAAGACACTAGCTTTAATGAGAAAAGAGCTGAAAGAGCAAGATGATTTTATCGCTTCTCTTTTTTTATCTTTTTATAAAGACAATTAATGTACTCAGGCAGATTTAGAGGTACAATAGTGAAAAAAAATCAAGGTGACTAGTCTAGATTTACTCCAATATACCTACTATTAGAAACTGTCTCATCGTGCTTAGCTTTACCTACTAGGCTTTGATTGCTGTCGGAAGCTGAGATAATTCTTCAGCTATTGTTCCAAACTATAAAAGAAGCTCTAAAGCACATAAAAAAAATCTCAGAAAACCCGTTTGTATGTTACTTCAGCACCAGAAGCTGAAGAAAAGTATTGTTTCTTTGTTGAATTTTATTAATTGTTTTAATATTCTTAGCTGTTAATATCACTTCAGTTAAATTGAGATGTAGCCTCTACAGTCTGAAAGTTTTATTTTTTCCTCAAAAGAGAAGTGATTGGGAGTGCACTCACTATTCAACCGTCATTGCTCAGTGCTTCATTTTCTTCTGTAGGACCTCAAAATCATGTGAGGGTTTGATGGGTGTGAAATTAATCAGTGTTGTCGCTTTTTAAAGTGACACTGAAATGTTTCCCACATTAGCCATAGTGTTTTTTTGTAAATAAGTGACAATTAAATAGATTATAATTATTTTACAGTTTTTCTAAATGAGAATACTTAGTTAGGTTTACAATTAAGTAGATAAGAATAGTCCACCAAGAGTGGGAGGGTTCTGCAATGATTATCTACTCCAACTCTCTCTTACCAGGACTGACCAGTAGTTAAAGCATGTTTTAAGGGCATTGCCCAAATGCCTCTAAAACACTGAGAGGCTTCGGGCATCAGTCACTTCCCTAGCAAGCCTGTTAAAGTTTTTGACCACCCTCTCAATTACAAAATGTTTCTTATTGTGACATATGAATGTCCCCTGATGCGGTTTTAAACCCTTGCTGCACATCCTGTCACCAGATACCGGAGAGATCAGCACGTCCCTCTCCACTTCCCCTCCTCAGGGAGCATTGTGCAGAATTTATACTCTACACTGGTCTAATTGAAAGAATGGGATACTGGCCAAATCCAGGTAAGTCTAACCCTGGTCAAAAAATTGAATAACGGATTATGAGACTGATTGCATTAAGTCAGATCAAAAGATCTTTTTCCTAGCAGCAGGAATAAGTAGACACTGCAGAAGGAAAGATGGAGCAAGCATATATATGAAATTTCCTGAATTACTTCACTGTCTTTTATTGTTTTGTTTTGTTATTTTTTTTTAATTGCAGGAAATATCTTGAATCAGATGTGCTCTACCTATTTAGTAATGTTTAATAAACTTTTCTTTCACAGAACTATATAATAAGACCTTGGAATTATTCAAATTTTTACAGTCTACATCATCCTTTATCAGAGTTTCATTATTCTACTACATTTTACATGGAGGGCAAAAAACCCCAAAAACCTAAATGCTCACCTTTTATTTTGAACCTACCTCCCATTTGCTTTATTTGATAGTAGATAGGAAGAAAACAGTAATGACTGATCTCTGTTAAACTCCCTGTGGCACTCGTGATTTTGTGGATGTTTATTAAATCCACCACCCCATTTCTTCCATACAGGTTCCTGTTCAGTTCTGCCTTGTTAAATCATTACTTTTATGGAAATGTTTACACATTTTTAATGAGAGGTTTTACTCCTTCCTGAACATTTTCCAATTCTACTGTATCTTTTTGAGGTGCAGGCACTAGGGATGTGTAACATTTGAAACATATGAGAAACATGAAATTACACAATGGAATGACATTTTCTGTTTAATTCTGTATTTCTTTATTACTTACCAACAACTGATTTCTTTTCACATTCACTGAGCATTAGAACTGACTGTCACAAAACCAAAATCTTCCTCTGGGTAATATGGTCAGCTCAGTGCCCTTTATTGGTTTCTCCAAGTGGATTACTTTACATTTATCAACATAATATTTCATCTGCCATTTTTTAACATTGTCATTCACATTCCTACTAACTTCATCAAAGTTTTCAAAGCTGAACTTTGTCCACCCAGCACTGAAGGACTTCATACTCAGAAAGACTTTGTCACTTGACTGTTGATCTCTTTTCTCAGTTTATTTGCAAGTGAGTGTAAAAAAAAATTCTGCCAACACAAACCTATGATAATCTCAATGCTCTGCAAGAGAAGACTGCTTACTTTTGCCTCCTCTTTCTATTTGTTTGTTTGTATATTCAGGTGCAATTACTGTGTGTGCACAGGTGCTGGCTGCTGTGAGAAGATACCAGAAGCTACTCCCATGTTGGGCAGAGTCAGGTCCAGTCAGCTCCGAGACACTCACACCTTTGGCCAAAGCTGAGATCAGCAGTGATGTCGCCAGTGCCTCTGTGACAACCTGTTGAAGAAAGGGTAAAAATGTTGTGCAGCAACTGGGAGTGAAAAGAGTGGAAATATATTTCTCTTTATCCTAGCCTGTTTAATTCACAATAAATTAAATTAATTTCACAAAGTCCGTTTTGCTCATGGAGGTAGTTGCTGAGTGATCTCCCCACCCTTATCTCAACCAACAAGCACTGTGTTTTATTCCCCTGTTCTCTTGAGAATGCATAGAGAGGCTTGTTGGTTACCTAGCTGTCAGCTCTGCCACAACCTGCCACAGAGAGAAATTTTGTGGATCTCCTCTGGCATCGCATTTATCATTTCCCAGTCCTAAGCTGCAACAGCAGTTTTGAAGAGAGAAGTTACACACTACCATTAGTAATTTAGCTATTTCATCCTTGAGTTATCATAGAACACTTGAGTGAATGCCATGTAGTCCTTCCAATTTGTTACTGCTTATTTTTTCACTCTGCTTCACAACCCCTTTTACAGCCAATTTCAGGCACAACTGCTGGGTCTCCAACAAAAAAGAGTTCCATTGAAAGAACCTCCCTGATTTTTCCGCAGTGAATGCTGATGGAAAATAGGCATTTGGCTTCTCTGTGGTGGATTTGTCTTATTTGAAAGATTGTTTGATAACCAAATTTTCATCTGAGTTCTCTGTATGATTTTATTGTAAACTTCATATAGAACACCTGTTTGAAAAAATTGATATAATAGTTATTTTGAAGTTTTAAAAAACCCAAACTCTTTTTTGGGATATTTTTGAAGTTGTGTGCAAAATCAGCAGATTTTTAATTCTTAAACATTCTTTTGTCAAAATGCAATCGCCATTCATTCAGATTAGTATGCACTCTCCAGTTCTTCATGTTAGAGTGCAATATTCATAGCCCCTTCTTGTTTTGTGCCGTTTCTAACCTCTGGAAATCTAAAACATGCCAGTCTGGGAAGAACTTTTGTGCTTTCATTGCTACACACCAAGCAGCAGAGGATCAGGCCCATTTTTGCTTACATTTACCATTCATTAGTCACAATTGTTTTGGACTTTTGAGAACAAATTTTTTCTGCCTATCTAGTTATATTAGTCCCCTAACCAAAAGTCATGCTATTATTAAAATTATTCCCCAAAGCAATTCCTGTAGTAAACAACACATCTGGGATTGCCACTTTGCAGAAAATGAATCACTAATTCTGGCGATAAAACGTCTGTGAGTTTTCTGCCAATTTTGCTGGATATTGATGAAAGAATGATGTATCATCCCATGTGGTGGATAGCAAAAATGAGTCCTGTTATAAAAATATATTTGCAACCCTGAACTTCTTCCCACATTAATATAATTTACCAAGCCAAAGGAAGTTGGCCATTTTTAATTACTTAGCCCCTCATACCTCGTCTAGCTGAGCATTTCACTAGTCATAGCAGCTGGGAGCCAGTGTATCCTGCACTATCAGAGCATCCACATGGCTGCTATGAGTTCTGCTGTTCAGTAATGGAGCACAATGAAATTTTTTACCAGACAGAGATGACTGGAATGAAGCAGTGCTTTGGAAGTATGTCCCCCTCAATGGGAAAGATTGAGTTCTGGGAAACTGTTACTCCTGGTATACTGAGAGAACTTGTTTTAGAAAAAAACAGTGATGGCTTGGTGATTTTTAAGTAGTTGGAAAAGCTACTGCCTCAGAAGGTATATTGTCTTACTGATCATTTACCTTTACAGATATATAGAAATACCCTAAATTTCTGATTATGACACGCAAACTGACCAATACGTAGGGGTACAGCAGACATCAAGGTACAAATGTGATCTTTAGATACAATCGTGAAATTTCATTCCAGTAGAGTTTATGCTGACACCAAAGAAGTGTGATCCAATACAAGCCTGTATATAGTGTTTGCAATCCAAGATTTTGGCAGCAGTTCAGCTACAGGGGTGACTTCCATGGAAAGAGACCAGAAGTTTTCCCTGGGTTCAATACAGCCAATACCATCCAAGCTAGGCAGATAGAGCCAAGACAGACCCACCCCTGCCCAAAGCTAAGGCCATCAGTGACAGTGGCAGTCTGACACAGGCCTCTGGGATGGCTTGTTTAAGAAGGGGAAAACAAATTGCTGCAAAGCAGGAGCCAGAGAGAGGAATGAGAATATGTGAGAGGAGCAGCCTTGCAGACACCAAGGTCAGTGAAGATGGGGGAGGAGGCACTCCATGCACAGAGATACCTCTCCAGCCTTCAGATGATTCCATGCTGGAGCAGGTAGATGCCTGAAAGGGACCATGACCCTGTGGGAACCCCATGCTCAAGCAGGCTCCTGGCAGGACTTGTGACCCTGTGGAGAAGAGGAGCCCAGCCTGGAGCAGTTTTAGTGGCAGGACTTGTGACCCCACAGGACCCATGGTGAAGCAATTTGTTTCTGAAGGACTCTGCTCTGTATAAGGGATTCACACTGGAACAGTTTATGAAGATCTGCAACCTGTGTGAGTGATCCCACAATGGAGCAGAGGAAGAGGCAGAGACAATATAAGATGAACTGACCACAGCCCTCATTCCCTTCTGCCTGTGCCACTGAGAAATCACGAGTGGAATCCAGGAAGACGAGAGGGTGGGAGGAAAATATTTTAAAACTTGTTTTTATTTCTTCTTATTCTAATCTGATTTGATTGGTATCAACTTAAATTAATTTCCCCAATACAAGTCTGCTTTGGCCATGATGGTAATTGGTGACGGCAATCCTGTCCTTATCTCAACCCTTTCATCATGTTTTCTCTCCTCTTTCCAGCTGATGAGGGGAGTGACAGAGTGACTTTTGGTGGACACCTGGCATCCAGCCAGGGTCAACCCACCACAGCCTGACTCTGGGAGTAGGCCCTCAGCTTCTTTTATTTTCCTATAGATATACGTCTCTTTTTACATTGGTACTGGTTTTGGCTGGGATAGAGTTAGTTTTCTCCACAGTAAGTAGTATGGGTCTGTGTCTTGGATTTCTGCTGGAAATAGTGTTGATAGCACAGAGTTGGTTTTTTTGTTGTTGAGCCATTCTTACAGAGAGTCGAGGCCTTTTCTGCTCCTCACCCCACCTCATCAGTGAGGAGGCTGGGGAGGCACAAGGATGTGGGAGGGTACACAGCTGGGACAATGGAGCCCAACTGACCAAAAGGATATTCCACTCCATATGGCATCATGCTCAGCATACAGAGCTGGGGTAAGAAAGAGGAAAGCCAGGATGAATGATGGCATTTGTCTTCCCAAGTAACCATTACATGTGACGGAGCCCTGCTTTTCTTGGGTGACTGAATACCTGCATGCCCTTGGGAAGTAGTGAATGAATTCTTTCTTTTGCTTTGCTTCTCTGCATAGCTTTTGCTTTCCCCTTTAAACTGCTTTTATCTCAACACACAAATTTTCTGGCTTTTACACTTCTGATCCTCTCCACCAACTCACTATGGGGGAGTGAGAAGTGTCTCATGGCTTTGTGTCTTAGCTGACAACCAGTGTTAAACACCTATAACTATTTAAGTTAATGTTTCTTTTTTTTTTTTTTTTGCTTTTTAAAAATTTACATTGTATATAAAAATATGTGTGAAGTTCAAAAGCAGTTCATACACCAGAAAACCCACCCAAACAACTGTAGTTTCTATTATTACATTTATTGTCCCTAACAGTTTTTCCGCTTAACAGAACTGTTTAGTATGAAAATTAAACCCTTTAACCTAACCCAGATAAACTGGCATATACTATGCTTGTTTGTAGAAACTGATGACTAAAATCTAGTTTAAAATTATAAGTCTTGTAGCCAGAAGCCAGAAGGAAATTGTTTCTGTCAGTAAAGTAATTTTTCTGATTAAAATTGTCTTCAAACTTCTTTCTGTCCCAGTACTAGAGACAATTACAGAATTTCACTGGAGGGAAAAGATCAATATAAAGACTTTCAAATCCGGATTAAATGTGTTAGTCCTACTTTTCTGTGCCTCTTTAATGTTTTTTACTGATTTCCAAAAGAAGAGTGCGAATATACTATTTTTTGAAAATGCATGAAAATAATAAAATCTGTGTACATCTAGACAAGAAGACTTACATTTCAATCCTTATAACTGTTATATAATTTTCTGCAGAGGAGAATATGTCTCCTGAATCCTATTATTCTCTTTAAATAACATAAGATGATTTGATTACTAAGGTGAAATGATGGTATTTGATGTTTAAACAAGTATAGAAATAAACCAGTGGTCTTTCTAAATTCACTCATCTGTCAGTGATTTGATTAAATAATTTAATGGTTGTCTACTTGTTATTTGTAGAAAGAAAGTACTTAGTAATATACTTCAAATAATTATGAAATTAGGTAAGCTCCCCAAAATTTCAGTTTATTTTTGACTCTTTTAAAAATACTGTATTGAAGTCACATTATTATACTTCATAGAAATCAGGAACACCAAGGACAATGTGAGGACTGGTTTGTACCCTAGAAGACTGGTCAGGACCCATTCAGACAGACTTCTACAAGCTGAGGAAATGGATAAGCAGAACAGAGGAACACCATAAAGATCTGCAAAACAAAATGCAAGATGTTGCAGTACTGGCTGGGGACTGATCAGCTGGAAAGCTGCCTCCTGAGCTGCATTAGGCAGAGTGCTGATGGCAGACTGAAAAAAGGTGACCTTTCACCTCTGCTTGCCACTGGTGTGACACATCTGGATGCTGTGTCCATTTTTGGGCTCTCCAGAGCAAAAAATATATATTTTTTTTTTTTTTTTCCACTGGAGCTAGTCAACCAACAACCAGAAAGATGATTAAAGGACTGGAGAACACGACAAAGCTCAGAGAGCTGTGTGTGTTCAGCCTGAAGAAGAGGCACAGGGTTCTTTTCACAGTGTGGATAAATAATTAATGGGAGAAATAAAGAACACAGAGGAACTCATGTCAGACTCGTGTCAATGGTGATCTAGGAAAACAGAGGAAGAAAAGGGCACAACCCAAAATACAGGAAATTCTGCTTAAACATAAGGGCAAAAAACCCCCCAACACTGTAATTGTGATCAATCACTGGAATAGGTTGCCCTGAGATATTGCAGAATCTCCATCCTTGCAGATATTTAAAACATGACTGGACACACAAAAAATATTATTACTCCTCTATTTACCTGTCAGAGCTCAATTCATCTAAAGTATTGTTTTGTAATAAAATATGACATATATTAAAATGATTTCCTTTGTTTTTCCTTCCTTTGTTTCCTTTTGATGTTGCCAGTGTTGCCTCTTACACACCCTAAACCAAAATGAAATGTAGCAGAAATAACAAGGCTGCCTCCTTTCTTTTCTTTTTTTTGTTTTTCTCTTTCCCTCCTGTTCTTCCTGCATTGGATGCATAATTTTCAGTTTCCATATACCCAAACTACCAAATCTAGTCAAGCCGTAGAATGAAAGATTAGCAGTGAAACTCTATCACTTGTGTAAGGAATGGAACAAGTAATTCCTATCCAAAATCCTACAAACAAAATAAATTAGCAGTGTGTCATCATTAGACGTGGTATTGACTTAAAGAAGAGGTGATGGCTGACTAAAACCTGACCACTGGCTGTGTGAACAGTGCCAGATTTCTGTCCAGAAAACAGATGTGAATGGCAAGTGAATGACAATGATCCTTAACTAAACAAAAATTGTCAGAGTTGGTTGCCTCACAAGCTATTCACAAATTCAGTTTGGTGCTTTTTTTATAAAATACTCTCTATTCTTTTAATTTTATCTTGTTGCCATCACCAGCTTTGGTGAGAAGCAGCAAAAGTACTGTAGTATGAAAAATAAGAAAAAAAAGGAGAAACAGCTGTTTTTCAGATGAGTTGTGAATGGGATTCCAACCAAAACCAGTGGGAAACAACAAACATTAGGTAAGGAAGAAGAAAATTTCACTGGATGCTAAATCTTCTGCATGGCTCTGAAGCCTTTAGGAAAAAGGCTTCATTCTTTATAAAGCCTTTATGAAAAGGCTGCTCCTCTCATCAGCAAGGAATCACTCCTCTCTACTTCTCGTACCACAAACTTGTCATACCTCATACAAGCTTTAATAAATACATCTTAACACAAAGTTTAGGCATTTGGAAACCATTTTCCCATGATTCTACAGTTCTGTGTTGTCACACAGTGACATTTCACTCACAAAGGAGTTCAAAGCATTTCAGACTACCTTATATCCAGAGGAAAGACCAATTGGAACAAATTTATCAGTGTCTGGAGATCTTTTTCGTTGTTTTTTTTTTTTTAACTGCACATAGGAGATGACATTGAGTTATAAAGGGAAGTAAGCATATTGTCAAATCACAATGGAGTTAGGTATCAGAATATCAGTATAAGATGGCTACTTCAGAGGTAAAGGAGATTTAGTAGAAGAGTCAGATTTATAGTGTTACCCAATTTTCTTTGGGGTGAAATAATCCAAAGTCTGGTCCAATTCTTGTTCTGTCAATATCAGTGACAAAATTAACTGAAGTGACCAGTCACAGCAGGTAGAACCTTTCATGGGCACAGGAGTCAGGTCTGCTGGATGTTGCATTGTTCTAGTGTTGACCTCTTCCCATCTAACGGAATGAGATACACACTGTCAGAGCTTTTCTCCCTGAAGAAAAAGGAAAGCTTGAACCTTTTTACTGCATCAAATTTCTTTGGATTCTTTTTCCATATATCTTGAGGAGAGGAAAAAAAATAAGGAGGAGGTAGTAATTGGTTATTTAATGAACCCTATGGTCTTGTGACATCTGTAGTTAAATGTCTCATACAGAGAAAAGACAGAATTTAATACAAGTGTAGGCATTCTGAAGTCCTCCCTGTATCTATCATTCAGCTACCCATGTAGATTCATGCCTGTTTCTGGAGTTCTTTACTACCTTTTCTGTGTGACTAATAATTTGTTTTCATTCAACACACATTTTATTTCTTTATGAGTCAGAATCCAATTGCTCTTTCTCTTTGGAGTGGTTGAGTTCTGGTCAGTGGAGGCTTGACTTAGAATTCAATGAAGAGTGACTCAGGCTCTTGTCTGTGATACTTATGCTATATTTTCATTTAATATTGATTGCAAATTTCTTTTTTACAATCTCCCATATTTCTCCACTTCAATAGCCCAAATTTAAGTTGCTTTCCTATTTCATCATTCTGTGCTGCAAGCAAAAGTAAGGCAAAATCAACAACTGTGACTAGCAAATAGATTTTTAACCTATCATCAGAAAAGTACATGTAGCTATTCCTCAAACTTTGAAAGAGATGCTTTCTTATGAAGCACATATTTTGAAAATAAACAGTAGATCTTCGAAAGTAATCCTTTGATCAAATTTAGTGATGTTGCTTCACATTATAGTTTACTGTTGTTATTGTCCATAAATAAATACCTTNCCATAAAAAAATTCCTCCCCCCCCTTTTTTTTTTTTTTTTTTTAACCTGGGAGACTAATCCTGGATTTTAATACCAGGATTGTCTACCAATTCTGACATTGCCCTTTATGCAAATAAAATCAATCATGATATTAAAGTAGCTTACAATCATGAAGAAAAATTGGGTGAGATGTGATTTTTTATAATTATATTTGGCCAGGAATAGACAGGAAAAAAAAATACTTAAATATGGTTTTTTATTTACTTGGTGTTATGTCTCCAAAGCTTCAATTGAAAGAAAGTACTTCTTTTGGGAAGAAGTGAAAATGTATTTATTAGAGCTCTCACTGAAAGTATTTCATAAGATAGTAAAATCTGTTGGAAATAGACTCAGTGTAATTCATGCATTTTGGAAAAAAGACAAAGGGAAAAAAAAGATGTGGCAGACACGATATTGAATAAAGTCTGATACTCTGAGACTTTTACTTGTCCTACTCTGTTGGTTTTGTCTGGGGTGGAGTCAACTTTCTTCACAGTCGCTGGTATGGGGCTCAGTTTTAGAATTGTGCTGAAAACAGAGTCGATAATATAGAGGTGTTTTTGCTATTGCTGAGCAGGGCTTACACAGAGACAAGGCCTTTTTTGCCTTCCTGTGGCCACACTGGTGAGGAAGTTGGGGATGCAGGGGAGGTTGGGAGGAGATACAGTCTGGACAGGTGAACCCAAGTGACCAAAGAGATATTTCAGACCATATGACATCATACTCAGTATGTAAATCTGGGGGAAGGAGGGACGGGAGAAAATTTGGAGTGATGGTGTTTGTCTTCCAAGTCCCTGTTACATGTGATGGGGCCCTGCTTTCCTGGGGGTGGCTGAACACCTGTGGGCCCATGGGAAGCAATGAATTCATTCCTTGGTTTTCTCACCTTTTTTTTGTGGCTTTTGCCTTCCCTATTTAAGTGTCTTTATCTCAACCCATGTTTTACCATTCCAGTTCTCTGCCTGATCATACTGGTGAGGGATAGAGAGAGCGGCTGTGTGGTGCTGGGTTGCTGGTTGGGCTTAAACCAAAACACCTACACTATATTTTACTAGACACTGTTACTACATCTAAGATAAAATTAGCCTGATCACTCCTGAATCAGTTCAAAACCTGAAGCAGTTTTCAGCACATTGTATACTCAGTATAAGCATACTGAAAGTTGGAAGGTATAACAGCCTCAGTCATTCACTTTTAATCCACTGCTGGAAGTTTCATGGAGCCCTCAGGAAAGTCCTCAAGAAGGAACTCAGGCAAGCAATGAAGGACAGAAATATCCAGTTACCATGAAAAGAATATTTTTCATAAAAACCTTCTGTATCATATATCTCTCCATCCTTGAATGAGATCAGCAAAATAGCTCAGTTGATGAGCCTGGAAATTGTAATTCATCGCTCCACGTTGTTCTGAAAATCATGGTTTCAATAAAACACTGTTTTTATGACCCATCACAAGTTCCTCTACATGTTGTCTTCTGACAATTCCTTCATATTCCAAAAATGTAACAACCTTGATATTTTTCCCATAGGCTTTATAAATGTCACTTCTGCTATGTTAATTCTCTTTAAAAATAAAAATACTTGTGCATCTGCTTATAAGAAAAGTGCCTAAACCTTCAATAAAAACAGAAAAAATTGAAAATTGGTTGGTAGAGTCTTTGTAATGTAAAGGATGTTTCCACTCACCCTTGAGAACTGGAGGCTGGCCATCTGTATTTCTCTTTACATCATCTGTACAGATTAATTCTCCAGTGAAATTTAGACACCCAAACACATGTAAATATCTACATATAAAATCTTAAGTGTAGTAATGCTAATCTCAAAAGTGATCCCATGCTTGCATCTTGTTTCTTTTACTTGGATAAAGCCAACAGGTACCATTTGAAATGTCCTTGCATATCATAGGCATCTGCATTGAACTCAGATGACAAGGAGATATTTTCAGTCTTCAGCAGTATGTGAAGACCAGAGCACCTAAATTAAACTGAATTCTTATATTTAGGAAAATTACTCATGCCCAGTATGTTTACTTAAAATTAAACTTTTATTTTATCACATAAATGAAAAATTCAAATGCAAAATAATCCTGGTGTAGTTGTTGCTTAATACAATGAATATCCTTCTTTGTTCAATTTATCTCAGTCATTTCTGCTTAGGATATTCTTCAGGACAGACATGTCTGTGCATTATAGTTCAAGTACTACTAACCTATGGAATCGAATCCTTGAACAGCAAAGGAAAACAGAAGGAATATTGGATAGCTGTGACATTTGGGTGAAAGCTAAGGGATGAGCTACTAATTTGATATCAAGCACAGTGAGAGATCATTATAATATGGATTAATATCTTTTTTTACTTTAGGTCATCCTGTGGAATGGTGGGGAAAATAAATGGGAAAAAGCACTCTCTTCCACTTCTGAGGGCCATACACTTTTAAGAAAAACTCTCATGGGTCCAGAAAGTGAAATTTGCAATGTGCCCTCTGGAAAGCTCACATACTATTATGCAAAATGTACAGCAGTTATTCCTGCTAATGCATATTAAGAAATCATCATGTCTAAGTGTTTGTCAGTCTTGAATTATATTCAGATATATAATATAAAAGAAGAAAATTCTTCAAGGAAATTCTAAACCTCTGTGGTGTGGGATCAAAATTGTCCTTAGCATTATAAGAAAAATCCTCACAGTCTTAATTTTCCAAGAACTGAGGCTTTTTTCCCTGTTCCCTCATCCCCTTTTTTCTTTGTTTTTGCTTTATTTGTTAGTTGATGCTTCTTAACCTCAATCAGTTTGAAAAAGAACCTGATACTTTTGTATATTTATTCAGTAGACTCTTTTCTAGATATTTCATAGTCAGCAATTCTATGAGACTTCACCAAGAAGAAAAGAGCAAAGAAATATAAGGTCTTATAATTAGCAACGTATAAAAGAAATTATAATGAGTGTACATAAGGTGAGAATGCAAATCTTTCTTATGTCTTTGTAGATGAAGGTGTTGGGAATCAGTAGTTAATCCATGGAGATTTTACTAATGAGCCAACAGGATTATAACAATTCAGCAGATATTTAATAAATACTTAAAATATGTTTATACATCTGTTGCTTTCTCTTTTGTGAGCTGTAATTAAAACAGCAATTGTATCTCTCTTGGGTAGCATTGTTTTGAAGGCAACACTTGCAGTGAGAAAGATAGAAGAGAATGAATTGCTGGGTTTAGAAGATTTGCTCTCTAGGTAGATCTCACTCTGGCTTTGCTGCAGTTTGGAGAGTTGTATTCCTCCTTGCCTCAGTTGCTTTTGCACAATTATGTTAAACAACCTGCTGCCACCAATTTATAAGCCATTAGTCATGGATATTTTTTTAGCCATTTTATTTTTTCTATTTTTTAAAAACAGAAATAAAACAGTCTAGAAACATCCAAGCAGAATGTTTCACCAAGAGTTAAATATCTACAGAAAAGTAAAATATATCAGTGCCACATAAGGAAAAACAGGTACTCCTTTAATACCTAAGGAATGGAAAACTGCCAACTTATATCATGAACTTTCTTCAAAACTTTTAATGCAGTGCTTATGTTTGTAGTTCTCCTCACACTTTTAAAGCAAGAGCTTCAGAAAAAGAATGTGTTTTACCAGAGGACTTTTTCATCAATGGTTATTTCTTACCACATTGCAGTTCTTTAAAGAGCTTCTATATTCCATGTATCAAGAATTTTCAATATAGAAATTGATATTTGGAACTGCATGAAGAATATCTCCTCAGCTACTGTCTCTGCAAATTTGACCTCAGTTTGATTTAGAACACACAATTTGAAATTATCATGCAAAAAAAGTATCTCAAATAGAACATCATCTGACAATTATATTTAAACCAGAAAATCCATTAGACCAGAAACCTCTTTTAGCATTTATCAAGATAATAGACATAAAAGTCCTTCCTTCTGCATATCTCTAACCAAGAACTTCATGTGTTATTTCTTTCAAGAATACTCCAATTTAATGTTAGCCACTTTAGTGTTACTAAATTTTACCTAGATTTGTTTTTGTTTTTGTTTTGTTTTCTTTAATATCTAGCCTGTCATTCTGCATAGCTACCATTCTCTTGCAAGTAGATGTGAATTTGCTCTGCCTCTGAGGAGCAGAAAAGTTTTTTCAGCAGCGGTACTGTCACAAAATCATCTGGACCCATTGCAACTTCTATTTTAATCCTTTTCCTTATGAAAGTACCTGATCATCATAATTTTTACCTCAAGATCTGAGCTGAAGGAAAAAATAATTTAGGACATATTTACTGGGGAAAGATCCCTTCTTTACCTTCTTTACATATTTATGGGGCCTTCAGGTTATTTTATTTTCCCCCTTGGAGTAATTGTATATCCTTACTGAAAGTGAAAAAGGTTGGTTTTCAATGATCTACTCCACCAAGAAACTGGTATTCAGAATTTAGCATTTATATGGGAATATATATTTCATAATCTTATAATTATGAAATGGCTGAAGGTATTTTCTTCGAAGGGATTTTCTTCTAAGGTTCCAGAAACATTTCGTTTAGGAAGGAAGCCAAGCATGAACAGAAATAAACTTTAAGAAGTTTGTTTTATTAAGTCCAAAAAAAGTTTAATAAGGAAGTAGGTCTATTATATAGCAAATTTGAATTTAGATTTTATTGATATTGAAAGCTGTCACTTTACAAAGAAATGTAAGTTTCATTCCTGGGAAAGAACTAACTTCTTCATTTGACCTTTATTTTTAATGAGAACCCATTTCCCATAAATAGCAACAATTATCTCTCAGTAACTATCTTCCACCTTGATTCTGAAAACGACAGCAGATTTTATGTGAATATAATATCTATATATATATTGTTTAGACATAATTCATACTAAAGGTTTCAGTTCCAATAAATCTGAAATGTAGGTTAAAATACAGCTTTAATCTGAAAAATTACTGCACAGATTGATGGTTAAATTGACTAATAGTTGAACAAAATGACAGAGGATTCATCATAATAAATGCATATAAAGGATCCAAAATAAAGATAATGCAGCATAATGGGACAGAGAAAAAAGCATTATGATGGGGAAGGAAATAATAGACCATATATTTAGTCTCAATTTCTCTGTTCTCCTCAGCCTCTCATGCAAGGAAAACTGAACTTACACTGTAAACCATCAAACTTAACAACATTTTTGTTTGCTGTTTAAGAATCTGAAGCACAGTCTGCATATAGATGCAACAAATGTGCATAAACTCACTCATCGACACATACCCTTTAATGTAATAAGGACTCTCCTTCATGTCTCTTCAAGACTTTTCTACTTACCAGGACAGTGAAATTGATAATATATACCTGTCTATTTGCTGCTCATGCAATGAGGTAATGCTTTTTCCTCTGCAACGAAGTGTTCTTTACTTCAGAAAGGAGCATCAGGAGCTTTCATGAGATCCCTATTGGAACCACTTGTTCCCTCTCCACATGTTATGAACAGCTGTCTAATTTGGAGTCTGGCTTTCAAAAAGTTCAAATAATGTGCAGTAATGAGGAAAAAAACATAGTAACTTTTGCTATGCTGTGTGATGTTGGTAATGAATAATTTATTATTTTTTTCACAGTTCTTGATTTTCAGTGTACTGTTGTTCACTGCTTGTTCTGCACTTTGCCAAACTTGTGCTATATTCCGATCCTACAGTATTTTCACATGGATCCATGCTCCTTATTTATGCTTCCAAAAAGTCCCTCTTCAGTTTTCTTGCAGTCTCCCTTTAGGAACTGGAAGTCTGAAATTAGGTCACCTCAAAGACTTCTTGTACATCATTTTTCATGACTCTTATGATCATTACTTTTTCTGAGTTTTCTGCTACATCTAGGAAGGTGCTGTCATACTTTTCTGTGCATGATTTAAACAGCAAAAAATTATTTAGGTTTTCTGTATTTTTTCTTTTGTCACATTTTTATTTTGTTTTATTGCTTAATCAGAATTATCTTCATTCTTTCCTATCTGATTTTAGCACACATATTTTACTTAAGGAATAAACTTATTTCATAAAATCATTAAGCTGTTTTTCTAATGTAAAGGTTTGTAGATCATTCTGTCCTCTAATACATTTAAATGTATCTGTTTCTTTCATTACATTTCAACCTGATTGTTTTTTGGTTTTGTTGTGGGTTTGTTTTCAATTTTTGGGTTTTTTTCCCAGCTGTGTTCAACAGAAGAGCTAAAATATAAACTAGTATCCCGTGTTATGTCAGTTGAGGAAACAGATATAGTGGGAGTCTATATTTTATCTGACATGAGTTTGAAATTAGGGTGTCTAGATGTAGGTGCTTACATATGGAAATCTTCATATATTCTAAATGGACTGTCATAGCCCAAGGAAACATAATCCATACATTAAATTATACATTAAAAACAATACACTTATTCTCAAGTTAGATACCTAAAGTACAGGCAACAACCTCACTTGCTATCCTTATCTTGAACTGAATCCTGTATCTGAGAATCCACAGTCATAAGTGTTGAAGCCGAATGAAATTTCATTGCTGCTCAAAATCGACTACAAGGCAAAATCCATTCAGAAGGAAGATTGAATTAATTTTATGCTCCAGGAGTGCTGCTGATAACTTCCTGACATGGGTGACCAAGGAGCAAAAAATACAAAATGCTCTGCTGGACATGATATTTACAAACGAGGAAGAACTGGCCTTAGATATGAAACCTGGGAGCAGTCTTGGCTGCAGTGATTGTGAGATAGTGGATTTCAGGGGTAAAAATAGCAAATTGAAGGATCACAGCCTTGGATTTAAGGGGAGCATAATTTGGCCCATTCAGGACTCTGCTTCCAATAATCCCTTGGGAGATGATCCTGGAAAGATGTCTGATTTTAAAGGATCACCTATTTCAAACTATAGCATCCCAGCTCTATATCCTACCCAGCATCACAAGGAGACAAGGAATGGGGGTTATGGTCAGGTCATCATCCATGGCTTCTCCAGTGCTCAGGGAGAGGAATTGTTCCCCTGCTGCACCGTGGGGTCCCTCCCACAGGAGACAGTTCTCTGTGAACTTCTCCAACATGAGAACAACTGTGCCCTGCAAACTGCTGCAATGTGGGCCACTCTTCCACGGGGTGTGGTCCTCCAAGGACAGGATGCTCCACAGGGCAGTCCTCTCTCCATGGGCCCCTTGTGGGGTCAGATCCTTCTCTCAGACATCCATCAGCTCTGTCATGGTGCTTCTCCATGGGCTGCAGGTGGATCTCTGCATCCCCATGGATCTCCATGGGCTGCAGTGGCACAGCTACTTCACCATGGTCTTCACCACAGGCTGCAGAGGAATCCCATCTCCAGTGCCTGGAGCACCTCCTCCTCCTCCTTCTCCACTGACCTTGGTGTGTGCATAGGTGTTCCTCTCACAAGTTCTCACTCTGCTCTTCTTTGGCCACAATTACCACTGTGAAATAACTTTTATTTTTCTTTCTTCTTAAATATGTTAGCATCATCTCTAATTGGCCCAGCCTTGACCAGTGGCATGTCCATCTTTCGACTCACCAGGGATTGTCTCTGTCAGATGTGGAGGAAGCTTCCAGCAGCTTCTCACAGAATCTACTCCTGTAGACCCCCACTGATACCAAAAACCAGGCCATGCAGACCCAATACAGATTTTATGAAATAGTTAGCTCATCAGAGGGAGAAGGTGCAGTGTTGTTGATCCTGACTTCAGCAAGGCTTTCCACAATGTCTCTCATATCATTCTCATAGATTAATGGATGAAATATGGGTTAAATAAGTGATTGTTTTGAATGCACACTTCCTCTGTTATGTTGTAAAATATTTGGGGATAAAATGCTTTTTACTGTTTGTCTTCGTGATGTACTAGTTTCTCCTGAGGGGTCTGTAAGTACCTCAGTTACTTCAAAATTATGTATGAAATTTGTCACGCATGACAAACACTCTAAATGACAATCAACACATACATATTTTCCGTCATCCAAACTCTACTAACCTGACGTAGCACCTTCAATAGAAATCAAAAAAAAAAACCCCCAAATTATGCTCAAACTTAATATTGCTGTCATGTTCCTTCCATTCTCATATATCTACTTCTTGATTTTTTTTTCTACCTGCATGATGATTTTTCCCTCAGAGTTGTATTAGTTTTAATATTAATTTCATTGTGAACATTGTCATGTTACCTCCCACAGGCCTTTTAATAGTTTCTGTTACATGAAGAGAATATTTTTTATGATATTTAATGATTCTGAGTTCTAGACCTATTAAGGAAACTAATCCCATGCAAGGAGATGAGCCTATTTTGTTTTGGGCAAATGCCAAACCCTTTCAGTGATAGACTGTTACATCAGACTTCTCAGCAAGAAAGAAGCAAAGAAATTAGTGTGTCTGAATCTGAGAGGAAAATTAGCTATTTTGAAAAATGAAGCTCTGATAAATACAACAAGTATTTATGACTAAAATTGCAGCCAGCACAGATGGTATTTGATGACACTATCTCAAGGGGAAAAATATTATTTTTTATATTGAAAAATCAGCCATATAAATTTGGGATTATTTGGCAGAATATAACACTCCTCTACGTATGCAATCGGTGCATCTGCAAACTGACAGTTAGATCCTGTTGGCAATCTGGAAGATATTTCAAGCATGTACTGTGTTTTTGGAACAATTACGCTTGCTTTTCGTAACAAAGCAGGTTAAAGAGCTGTGTGTAAATACTGAAAGGCAGCCGTTTCTGATCTCAAGCAAGTTATTTAAATCCTGGATATGAAAGCTTCTGTGTCAATTTTCATGTATTTATGACTATAAAGGGGGTGAGGAGCCGAAAAACCCAACAACCTTGATTTCACAAATGCTGCTTACAACAACGTGATCTGCTTCATTCACTCTCCTTCCTCCTCATCCCTTGCTGTCCTTCCTTTCAGTAAGTCTTTGAAGAGCATTCTTTCATTGTGCAATTTTAAGGTATCCTGGTTACTCGGGATATCTACACTTATTTCACTAGATAGAATGATCACTTTGGGAAAACTCAAAAGACTATTTTTTGTTTGTTTTAAAACTTCTGAAGTTAACAGCAGAGCATTAAAAATATAAGGAAATATTTTATTTTTAGTATTTACAAGTGATTTAAAATTTGAAAGGGAAAATGCTGAGCCTGAAGACTGAGGAAAGGAACGGCTTGAATGAATTTAGGAGGGGAAAAGTTCATTTTCAAAGGATATAATTAATTGGTTGCCTTGGGACTGAAACTAATTAGGAAAGGAATGAGAGCAGAAAGATTTCTTCTTTTTTTGTCTGTATGTAATATTTGGTCTGATGCTCATGTAGTTTTTATGTATATTTCTAGGACTAAGTGTTCAAAGAAATTGCAGAATATTTTGTGTGCTTTTGCTCTATTTTGACCCAGACACTGTTGTATGCCATCAGCTTTTTTACCATATCTCTTGGGTAAAGCATCATAGCATAATAAAACTAGTCAAACTAAAGAAATATATCTGGAACTAATACCTCTGGCATCAATTCAATGAACAGATATAGCTACCTCAAGAAACTAGGCTTTCATCCTGGATTTAAAAACTAAATCAAGTTGAAATAGCTTCAAAACAAAGACATTCCAAAGAGATTACATATAACCAATAAAATGTCTTACTTCTACAGTTTACAAAAACATCATTGGGGAAAAATACCCATCACATTTCCCTGCAATGATCACAGGTTCAATATACATGGTTAACACAAAATGAAAATGATAAACATACCATTCTTCAATTTACTTTGAGTCACGTGTAATATGCATGTCACACATGAAAATTATGTTTTAATTGTTCTAAAAAGTCATATAGAAAATAATGTCACCACTAAAGATGCAGTTAAAAAAAATCAAGCCTCTCTAAGATACTGTGGGGAATTCATTTTCTCTGACTTAACATTTTGATGATGCACTGTGCGCATTAATATTTTGTTTCATCACAGTAAAAGAAATCAGCATAATCATTGCTTGTATTCTGAAATTAGCATTAGTTTTACATTAACAGGAGTGAATATATATATATTTAGTAGGCATTTTAAAAAATATTTTTATTTTCTTGCTATTATTTTTTCAATACAGTGCATCTCTAATTACACCTGGGCTATTCTGGTACTACTGACAATACAAACTTACGCATCAGCAACTTAAAAGCAGTTAATTTATATCTTTCCATTAGTGTTTTTTTCCTATTTTCAGATAATTTTTTTAATGAGGCTGGTTGAAACAATTGTTGTTCAGACTGGTATGTAACACTGGAGGTCTTTTTCACCACAACTGTTCTTTTTATGAGTATCACTTCTTTAAAAAGTTGGGTTACTCTTCCATTAGAAAGAGAAAGGTAGGGAATTTGGAACATTTTGCTCATAACTGTTTTATACCAGTTTCCCAGTTGCCACATTTTTTGCACCACAATCCATATTTTTATGCTGAGGACATAATGATTCCACTGTGTTTGAAACACTAAGAATTATATGTTGAATTTTCTCTATGCTTCAACCGAAAGAATATTCTGTTTTACATAAAGCATTAAAAAGCTAACTTCATTTGTAAAAAAATGGTGTATCTCATTCTTCCAATAAAACAAAAAATGGTTTGGATGATTTACATAATGCAAAATAGTTTAGAATCTTAATCCAATATTGGAATTGTTTGAGGGAGAGCAAAATGAAGCTCCAAAACCCTGTCTTAACCCAGGTATGAAAATTAGAGAGGAATTGCTTATTTTGTTTATCCATACCAGAAATGAGAAGGCTAACAAAAAAGATTAGGTGTTAAATACATTTTTATTTGAAATTATTTTAAAAGGTGCCTAAACGCCTGACAACAGTTGTTAGACTATATCAGTTTTATTGTAAAGGTGAAAATGTAGAAAGTAAAATATATTAAGGGGCAAAATGAGCAAACTAACCAACAAGCATATGCAAAACTGTGAATGATAGATCAGCCCAGTGACAGGCTTTAGAATTTTTTTGAGAAATCTTGGAACAGATGTTCACAGCTGGAACTATTAAACAACTTGCAAAGGAGGTCTTTGTGTGGCGGTCTACAGGGAATTAGGAATAATTGTGCCACTCAGTCTAAAAAAGGGTAATAGGAATCTGATATATTATGAAGGCGATCATTACTTTCTGTTCTTTACATTTCAAAAACCTTGAACATATTTTTGTCAAAAATACTTTTAAAAATAAATTGCTAATATCCAAGGGGCAGATCACATATTTATTCGGACCTCTCCAAAATATTTTTTTTTCCTGAGTAGGTTATACTTTCTACACGTGATATGACAACAACATAGTCTGTACCAGTGTGGTACTGGTGACAAGAGCTGATATTGGTATATTTTGGTGCAAGATGCCTCTCACTTATCTCATGTAGTTTTTTCTGATTTTCTTGAGTTAGCAGTTAAGTTAAACTGTTTTCAGTCACACCTATAAATCCAAACTGAAGTCAGTGCTGGTTTTGAGATTTCACTGTTTCATCATTTGATTTAGTTGGGAAGACATTTATTACAATGAACCTCACCTTCCTACAAGTACTGTTTTAATTTTATAAAACTCAATCTCATCAAGTTAATTATGAATATTTCTTTATTTTTAGGGTTCTTTTCTATTCAATGTCTTATGGAATCATAGAATGATTTGGGTTGGAAGGGACCTTAAAGATCCTCTAGTTCCAACCCATCTGTATGAGCAGAGGCATCTCCTACTAGATCAGGTTACTCAAAGCCCCATCCTTCCTAGCCAGGGATAGAGCATCCACAGCCTATCTGGACAACCTGTTCCATGTCTCACTACCCTCACAGTAGAGAATTTATTCTGAACATATAATCTAAATCTCACTTTGTTCTGTTTGAAACCATTACCTCTCTTCCTACCACCACATGCCCTAATGAAAAGTCCCTCTTTCCCTTTCTTGTACCCCCTTTAGGTACTGGAATGCTGCTATAAGCTCTCCCTAGGGCCTTCTCTTCTGTACACTAAACATGCCCAACTCTCTGAGCCTCTTTATAGAAGAGGTTCTCCTGTATATGGTGAGACTAGTTTGTCAAATTCAGAAAAGGTTTTTTCACCTTTTGTGGCATAAAAGATGAAGAGTCCTGAAGCAAAATTTTGAGTTGACAACATTTCAGTGATCTAACAGTTAAGCCTGAACTATCAATATGCATCTTGCATGCAGACATGAGGGGTTTGATGGGAAGTAGTACAGAGAATGAAAGAGCCTGCAGTTGATTTGGTAAGCTAACACTGAGTTTTGAAGAATATCTGGGTTTTCTCAGATACAGCAAAGACACATATTTTATTCTTTTGTCACAGATTCACAGAATGACTGAGGTTGGCAAGGACCTCTGGAGGTCATCTGGTCCAGACCTGCTTCTCAAGCAGGGCCAGTTTTCCCCCAATGGCCAGGTGACTTCTGAATATCTCTAAGGAGGGAGATTCCACAACATTCCTGGGCAACCTGTGCCAATCCTCAGCCACTCTCAGAAAAAAAAAAAAAAAAAAAAAAAAAAAAAAAAAAGGTTTTTTTAAAGACCACACCCCCCCNAGTGTTTTTCTAAGCTCAGACTGTTCCCTCTGTGTTTCAGTTTGCGACCATTGCCTCTGGTCCTGTCACTAGGCACCATAAAAAGAGCATGTCTCCATCTTCTTTGCATTCTCCCTTGAGGTATTTATATACATTGATATAATACACCCTGAGCCTTCTCCAGACTAAACAGTTCCAGCTTTCTCAGCCTTTTTTTGCATGAGAGGTGTTCCAGCCCTTTCACCATCTTAGTGGCCCTTCTTTGGGTTTTCTCCAGTATTTCCATGTGTTTATAGTGTGAAGCCCAGAACTGGACACAGTGTTCCCCACATTTGGCCTTACCAGAACTGAGTAGAGCAGAAGGATCACCTCCTTGACCTCTGGCGACATTCCTCCTCAGGCAGCCCAGTGTCTTGGATTCTAATTAAATTTGGAACAACCATTTCAGAAGAGCAAAGGATCAGATATTCCATCTTACTTATATCTGATCATATGAGACTACTTGAGCTCTGGGCTTTAGTTTGGCACTATTGTACCTAAGTAACAAAGCACAGCCGCTGGGTTTGACTGTTAATTTCTTCCCATATGAATCCAATAAAGTGTATCAGATTTCTCCAGCAACGTGTTCCACAGCAAAGGGAAGTAGATCAGTTTACATCACAGATGGTGTGTGGTTTACTCTGGGTGAGAACTTGAAACACACTCTCACACCTGAGATGAGCAATTGACATCTGTGGTTCTGATGATAAAGTTACCTGCTGTCCTTTGTGTTCTACCCCACTCCTTTAGTGATACCTGAAGTGGACCTGGAGCAGTGGATCAGAAAAGCAATTTGCTCTAAGACAGGCATGGACACTGCCAAAATTACCAGCTAACAGACGTACTCTGAGGTCCATAGCTGGTACCAGGTAGTGTATGGCAGAAGCAGCGCCTCTTATCTGCTTATGCCATATAATTTCTTAATTTCCACTGCCCTTTTCCAAGTTGTTCCTGCCCTAAACCAAAGAGCTGATAAGCTGTGATGAGTCTCTGCTCAAATGTAGGGTAGCTCCTAGTATGAAGAAACTAGTTTATCTTCAGAGATTCCTTCCACCCTACATTCTTCTGTGATTCTGAGCAGTAAATTAGGGCACAAACAAGGATTTAAACATATATCTACAGTTAAAAGTAGCTATAAGGCCACAGAAAGTAAACTGGGAAGCCTAGACAACAGCACACTCTATAATGATGAAGAATTACCATATATAGGAGGTTCATGGGTGACCTGCAGGCCTGTCCCAGGACATGTGTTACAGGGGTGGGAACTGCAGGGAAGTCAGAAGAAAATGAGTTGGAGAAGAGGCAAACTGACCTATGTCAACTGTAAAGATTACACTTTCAGGAGAAGCAGTCATCATCAACAAGGTTTACCTGCTGGAGTAAAAAATAAAAAAACCTTATATTTGGATTTTGGATCCAGTGGAACAATATTTGAGTGAAGGTTTCAGACTAATAATAAATGCTTTCATTTTTGGTTTTCTTTTTTTTAGAAGCAAGTATTGTCAAAGGTATTAAAATAGTTTTGTGGCCTGTGACCTTAGTGCCTCAACTGTGGAAATAGAAATGAGAATGATAAAACTTAAGAGTTATTGCAGTTGGTTAGTATTCAGTTTTGTTGTTTTGGTTTTTTGGTTTTGTCTCTGGGTTTAGGGTTGAATCTTTTTCTTCAGACTTTAATTTCAAAAACTTTGTGTTTAAATGCTTTGGACATTTACTTTGGGGACATACATAGATAATATAAATGATAAAAAAGCAAGGACTGGTTACCCAATATCCATTTCCCCATCCAGAAGTACTAACTGTGACAGTCCACAAAATCAAAGAAAAATACGTAGGCAAAAGGATGTCTGATGGAACACTGAATTGTATTTATTGTTTCTGGGTGGAAAAGAGATACTAAATCCCTGTTTGGGAGGCGAGCCTGACCTAATGCATGCCATGACAATTCTCTACAGTCCTTCATTTGGTTTGTTCTTAGTGAGTGCATTACAAAGGTGCTCCTTTATACATCTTTACATAAAGTACTTTCTAAATTCAAGCTGTGCTAATGCGATTACTGGGAGTATGAGCACACAAAGGCTGGTTTCTTATCCCCACATTTAAATTCTATAAACTCTTACTTCTGCTTCATTCATATGCTGGTAAGTATCTTTGTAATTCTTCACTTCTTTTATAAAATATATGTGCAAACTATAGCAGAATCATATCCAACATACACAAATCTTCCTTGGCAAATCAAATCTGAAGTCAGAAATACAAATGATGAACTGTAAGCAGAAAAACATATTATGTTTTTTTTCTCAAATAAAAAGTACTCTACCAACAACAACAGAAAAGACTTTTTCAACAGTTAAAGCATGTAGCAGAACCTATTTTCTCCACATTAACAAGCAAAGATAAATTGGAAAGGATGTGTTCCTAGTCATTTGAAAGAAAAATTGGTTGGCTATTGGTTCTTTTCTGGTATCCATATATCTTTGTGAAACTATGCAATATTTGAAAGAGGATTTCTCATTCTTTTTTTCTTTCTCATCCCCTGCCTTCTTCCCTCCCTCATATTATATGAAGATTGTTTTGCTGTAGTTACACAGATGCATTTCTATGAATTAATTTTGTTCAGCTTTCTCTTTTTGGGTAGTCCAAATTTTTTTTTTTTAACTGCATTTTTATGTGATCAGTTTGATTAATCACAGCAAAATTTTTGTAAAAAATTTAAATGTTGAGAACTTTTAAAGTATTACATACTGATAAAATGGTAATTTGCAAGACTTGCCATCTGCAATCAATGTTTTCAAACAGTGTTACAAGCTGTTAGCCTTTTGGTCTTCACAACCTAAGCATAACCTCAAAAATAATAATTCCCTGATCTCTCACTACTGAAAACTGTTCTCATTTGTGACAGAGAAATTCTGTATCTAGGAAGAATTTGATAAAGTGGGTCAAGCACATGGTTATCGTCCAGATATGACTTTGGGGGGTGGAAGAATAAAATGTTATCATTTTTTTCTAACTAACAAAGTAGATACTAACTTCTTGCTGCTGCATGTTTTGAAAATTAGACATTTGGTTTTACAATGTTTACAGAGTAATCTGAACTATCTGAAAGGCAACCTAAGAAAATAACAAACAGCAAGCATATGTGAAATTCTTATACACCAGTTTAACACTCCAGCTGAGTCATCCTGGATTTTGTTGTAATATCTGAATAGTTCAGGAGATATGACAGGTAGGCAAATTCTATTATCTAAAATGCTTGATTTCAGTGCTTTAACACCTAAGGCCCCTGAGGGGAGAAGTGCTGTCTTGCTCAGTCTAGGCTTCACTGTGGGACAAGATGACAAGCATGTGGGTGAGGAAAGGGTCTGGCATAAAACTCTGGAGTGCCCCATCTTAGGGACTCTGATGCCACAGCAATACAGTTGTGCAGATCACTCTTCTAGAATGGAGTGGGACTGGTGAAAGAAAGAAGCCGCAGCAGGATAAATAGATAACAATAATTCAAGTGAGATCAAAGTCAGCATTTGACCCTTAATAATGCATTGACATTGGATCCTGACATTAAGTGGTTGATTTTTAAATACTTTAAGGTTAAGGTTTGCTAGCACAAATTGATGCAACAATGGATTTACTGAGGAATATATTGATCAACAACCACTGATCCATTGCAAAGGACAACTTTTAAATTTAGTTCTGAGAAGCTGAGTTTGGGACACCTAATACAGTCTGTTGGCCACTCGTGACCAATTGACTATGACAATTAAGATGTTTTTCCTCCAATTCTTTCGATCACATAATAAAAAGTGACTGACTGCTCTAAAAGTAAAAATAATAAAAATAAACCTGTTTTATTGTGAAAAGCAATTGTATATCATGACAACTTAAAGACCTTAAAGATATTGGCATTTGTCATCATAAACTCAACCTCTTAGCAGGAAGCAAATATCTCATATTATAATCTTGTGGAAGTTGTGATGTTTTACATGTGCATATCCCCAGAGAATACCTCAGCTAAATGTTTGTAAGCATTATTTAGGGTGTATTCATGTGTTCAAGGCCAGGTGGGATGGGAACTAGATGATCTTAAAAATCCCTTCTTATCTTCTATGGATTTTATGTTTTATCAATCACTTGATAGAGTAATCTTATTTTGGTTTACATGACTATTTCAATAACCTGTCAAAAATATTGTAAGCATTTTACACATTTTTATGCTATGATATCCTTAATTTTAGCTCCTAAAAACCATTCAAACTAATCAGTCAAATAACATAAATATATATTTCTTAACATTACAACCTAAGCATTACTTTTGAGGTCTTACAAGGTTATCCTCATTGCTTTAATAATTAATTTTTTTTTACATTGCTTGATATCTTTTTATACATGATGCATAGCTATTATTTCAAAGAGCCTTAATACAAAAGAAAATAATCCTAGAAAAATAGGCATTCTTTAATATAAAAAAATATTTTAATGTATGGAAATAAATAGCCTGTGTTTCAATAAGATGTAACTTCATCAGCACATTTGATGTTAAAAAGTATTCATTAATAAGTCACATTTTTTGAATAAAGAATTTATTTCTTAGTACTTAAAATATTTTGATTCAAAGCCCTTTAGAATCTGAACATCTACTTTGCAAGTTTTTAGGTATATAACTAGCAAGAGCTGTTTGATACGATTTCTAAAGAAATAAAGCACCTAATTCTCGATAACATCAGTAAGAATTTTGATGAGATGTTGAATTATTTGAGGCTGACTAAGGCTTCCTTCTATTCTCATAGAGAAATATTTATTAAAAACATATCTCAGTATTTCTCAGAAAATGTTATTATTTCAGAATTTATTTGCTAAAAGTATAAAAAGTTTCAAATCAACCTGTTGGGAGTAGTAGAAGGTAGGATTTTACAGTTATTTTAGGCCTATGGCTTTGTAGATCTTTGTATTTTTCAGGAAATCTTTGTGTAAGACTATATTAATTCACAAATATATATTTTGCTTAGTAAATATATTGGTCTATGTGAACTCAAGGAGGTAACTTATAATTGGGCTTAATGAATGCTATATTAGGTCCTATATAATTATCAGCAGCGTGGATTCTGTTTTTAATCTGGGCTGCAAAGCTTTTACCAGTTTCTTTTCAATGGTTTATCTCCAAGAATAAGTTGATACTGAATATAAAACAAACTATTATGTAACCAGTTACACAGACTCATCTGGTAAGATCTAACATTAAGCAAGTTACATGGGGTTTTAATTGCATAGATTAACTGATAATAGATGAAACTGTCATGGTTTAAACTTGAGTATAACAGTCTGAAAAATGTCTGCATAACTCTCAGTAGAAACCAGGAGTATTGACAAAGGAATAAATCAATATAAAGGCTGGAATATTTCCAGGCTGGCAAAGTAATCCTTTGTGTTGTAATTCTTATTTATTATAACAAATAATGGTAGGGAGAATGTCAATAGTTAATAAGTATCGCATATTTCCATAAAAGGATTGGTTTAGAGATCCCATAATTGATTTCTGTTGCACTTTAATTGCATAAAAATTTCAGACATTATTCAGAAACAAATTGAATAACTATAAAACAGTGTTGCAAGGACAAAATTAGCTACATACCAGACCTAGAGGCTACTCCAAAGCTGCCAATGTAATTGTCTCAGGAATGTGCCAGGGACACAGATGCTGCTGACAGAAAACAGTGTTCCTCTCCTTGATATTTAGGTTTAGCCATGGTCAATCCTAAGACAAACATAAGTGAAAATGTTCTTCATTCCCATGCAATGTTATATCTAGTAAAGGTGAGCACAGTGATGTTTTCCTGAGTCTCTTAGACAAACTAGAAGCTGATTTGCGCACAATGAATAAACTTTTCAAACTCTGCTATGAATCTAAAATTTTACCTGTATTGCAACACACAGATACTTCTAAGGAATGGCAGCTTCAGAGAGCACAAGTAGAATCATAGTGATCTTCAGAACTCTCAAGTCAGCAAGTCATAACTAACAATTCCATGTTTGTAGTTCTTTTTTTGTTCCTTGCAGAATTACAGAAAGAACTGTCTTGGGTTACACTGGGCAGACTCTACTGAAGTTCAGGAGATAACCTGAAGCAGAAAATTCTGTTTGGTCTACTACATAATGCTTAAATGCTACATCAGGTCAGAGGAAACCTGAGTTGGAAGCATGAATATATACTGTTAGCCTGCCACACAAAATTCCATTTTAGAATGGACCACATAGCTGTTGATCATCAAGAGCACAGCTGATATCAATCTTCTGACTTTTTGAACTCAGGAAGGGCAAAAGGCTCAGAGTACGCACTGAGAGACTGCTCTGTGTTGAACACACAATGTGTTCATTAGTGGGAGAAAATGGAGTACAGCTGAGACCGGGAGGCCCACTACAGGTGTAGGACACTAATTACAAAAAAACTCAGAAGGAGCTCTGTTGGAGAGATACAAGAGGTTGCTTTTAGGCTGACCTACTGAAGAGTGAAAACCAACAAAGAATTTAAGATGAATAGAAAAGCACAGGTCATGTGTAGAAGGAAGTTGTTTATTTGTATTTTTATTTGAACTTTGAGTTTAGTGAAGGATCCAGAGAAAAGGGAAAGGACAATAAAATACCAAATAAAATGCAATATCTGTTATTCACATAGGAAAACAAAAAACTAGTTATCCAAAAACTGATGGGTCCAAAGGTCCTGAAGTCATAGCAGATTGATTTCTGAAATCGAATTGAATTAGCTAAGTGAACATCTTTGCTCGAATGGTTAAACTGGACATCACAAATTATTAAGAAAGAAATAAAGAGTAAAACAGAAAATGCCACTATGCCATTATTCCATTATGTGGAAACCCTTTATTCTTCTACTGTCTTTAGGACTGTGTGCAGGTCTCATCCTTCCTTCTCTAAATTTCTGGAATAGAATACAAATAGAAAGAAAGGAGAGCAAAGAAAATGACAAAATATACTAAAAGGTTGCTGTGTGAGGACTGATTAAAAGACTATAACTCTTCTTCCTGGGAAAGAGGAAACTGAAAACAGTAAGATACAGGTGTCTAAAGTCACTTATGACATTAAAAAGAAGAACTTCACAGACTTATTACTTAGTTTTGCTAGAGAACTGAAGCAGACGTGTAAAGGATTAGGCAGGAAGATTACTTGGTATATTTTCATTCAAAATATAAAAATCTTTGGGACTAATTGAAAACAGAAAGAGGTTCAAAAATCTTCAAAAAAAAGAAAAGGCAGGAAAGGGTTTTTTATGACAGCTAAGGGGTTATGCCTCTCTTTTAGCTGTCTGTTTTTCATAAGTACCTGCCAGAGTCTCAGAATAGATAGAAGGCCTTTAACCATTTCATATAGTCTTAACTTACTGTTATTTATGCCTTACTCATCCCAATAGACAATAAAAAGGGATATCAGGACTAATAAGATAAAATATAGGATATTTTGCATTGTTTTTTCATTTTTTTTCTTAGCTATTATTTACAGATCTCGATGTCTTAGAAGTTACTGTTATAACATGACTGGGTTAGATAAGAGAATGGCATGTCCTGTGAAGTTGCATGTAGAATGAAAGCATGACACAGGCATATTCCAAAAAA
>VWZQ01003258.1:294579-318675 GCA_013397015.1 Myiagra hebetior | reverse complement strand
AAAAAAAAAGCTGGAATTGATGTAGATATCTAAATTTACCTCTGGAGGAATTAAGATAATTCAGCCTTACCCTGCCCCATCTTTTGTACAGTTTTCATACATGTGCTTATCCCTTGCCTTGCCTTATCTTGCTTTTCTCTGGTCATGGCTTTGCCAAATTGTGTGAAGTCTTCTGTCTTACTGTCTCAGTTATAGCTCCATGTGTAATCCTATCTGTGATACCAGTTCCATAGGATGTTCAGAATTTAACAAGGCTTAAATTATTTTGACTGTCATGGCCCATGAAGTGATTGTTAAGGGAAAGTCTTTAAGTGAGTCAAAAGTTACTGTGGGAGCAATCTGTCCTAAGCAGGCTACTCTGCTAAATCCATTAGGGCTCTACACAGTCATTTGACTCTGGATCTGATCATTTAAATGGAGAGACAGCTGGCAATATCTCAAAGCAGCTGTTCATTCCCTCTCTCCCTGCTGCCAGGACAGGTGGTCTCTCAAAATTATCTTGTTTTTTGAGAAACATATAATAAAATTGCATCCACTTAGTTGCATCTGGCAAAACTTTAATACTTCTGCCAATCTTCATCAAACTCCTACCATTCATAATGTTGCAATAACTGAAGACCAAATTGGAAGGTGCCTCCTACAGTTCTTCTGAAAAACAGATCAGATATATTGGACTAAATCCTGCCAGTGGTCAAGTCTAGCTGAGTCTTTGCACTCTTCAAGACACGGTAGAAAGTTATCCTTTTCTGCTTACTCTTTTGCAGTGCCACCCAGGTGTTAATTTCCAAGATACTTTGTCCTAGCCAGCTTGGAACTAGGAAAATACACTCATTACTAGACATTAAGCATTTCTCAGTCTCTCAGATTTTGTCTGCTAAAAAAACAAGTAATATCCACTCATTCTTAACAAGCATTAACAAGCACTCTTAACTTTTCTTCAGAAATAAAATGAGTGAAAACATAGTCCTGTTTTATTTTTTTTTAAGTAAATCCCACTGGAATATGCATGTTATTTCTTCAGCTTCCAAATTACTGTTAAATTGTTTAGCATGGTTCTTCTAATAACTTCCCTCTGATGGCTCTTTTCTAGATGCCTTTGGAAGTTAAATCTAATTAGAGTTGCTGTAGAACTGTTTGGCATATTTCTCATAAAATTCTTTACCCCCTGCCCTCCTCCATACTTAATACTTCCTAATTAACTCTGAAATGAAAATGAAAAGGAATTGACACACATACCAGTTTTCACCCAGACAAACACAGTAGAGGTCCCCATAGAGTATCTTTGAAAACCACACTCACAGAGAATGAATAAATTAGTTTATAAAACAGAGAAAATACTTAATTTTTTTAATATATGACTTTCACCCTTGTCTTCACTTTCTAAAATACGTCTTTTTGTTTATTGATTGCCCAAGTAGGTCCCTTTAGATCAAAACCTCTTTCCAATAAGGTGAAGTTCATGCTCCTTAATTGTTGTGCCTATGTATATAATCTCTACAGTAACAGATTAAATTAGGTTTAACAAAACACATATTTCATGTGTTGTAGGAATAAAAAAGAAGCAGTGAAAAAAGGAGCCAAAATGATTTACTGACTATAACAGTAACTATTAATGTTGATGCTCTAAAAAAGCTGAATATCTTAAGCTTATATTTTAAACTTATGCAAAAATAGACTCTGTTGCTCATGATCAGGAGATTGAGAATATACTCCCTGAAGTTCTAGTGTCTTTTAAAACTGATTTTCCTCTTTCAGATTTCAAACTTTTAGGGGCAATCAATATGTTTTATATGTGCATCATGTTTTACTGTTTTACTTTACAATTGAAAAGGTCTTGGTTGGCCAGCAGTGGCTAAGAGCCACTCCCACTGATGCCTTTTCCTGGTCTTAAAATCAAACATGGTTAGAAGGGAAATAGGGGTTTTACCTCAGGAATTTTTTTAAGGATCCTTAGGTGCACCACGTCCAGGTGGAGTGCACCTCAATGCACACCACAATGGACACCCCCGATAGATCGGGTGTAACATTATAGGTTTTACTAATTAGCTTATCTATCAAAGATTCCCCAATGAGAGGCTTGAGTGAGCCCCCCTCCCCAAGGAACCTTCCCCTGGATGGTTCTGTCTTAGACTACAAAATGTGTTCTGGAGAGGACCTTGGTGTCTGGGGCTTCTAAGATGTTTAGTCTCCTAACTTAACAAAATAAGTCTAAGAATGTAGGCTAAAAACCACTAAGAATACAAAAAGCTATAAGAAGGTATATAAAATGGGTATAAAAGAAAAGGCAAAAAATCATCATGGCATCACCACCCAGCCACTCACTCACTCCCCTCCACTCAACAGGAAGGGAGAGAAAATAGGACAAAAGCAGTAACAAGAAATCTCATGGGTTGAGATAAAGACAGGGATATTGCTCACATGTTAGAAGTGTTGGCAAAATGGATTTGACTTCGGAAAAAAAGAAAAATTGCCAATTTAAATAGATTTGGCCGGTGAGAAACAAAAAGAAAAGCAATAAAACAGGAACTTTACTCACCCCTGTCATGGTTTATGGCTATGCAGCAATGAACTGAAACTGATCCAACATATGCAGCTAAGTGCAAAAATTAGACAAAAACTATCATTGAGGTAATGTACATCATTTTACATATTTTATTTCTTCAGGTTGGGTTCTTTTAATTGAATGCCTTATTCAAGGTGTTTCTGCTTAGCTCTCGATCTTACCCTTGTGCCTATAATGTTGGCAAGAGTTAGTAATCACCATTTGTGTAAAAATTCTGTTCATATTAACTTTATCAATCAGCTATTTTAATGTCAACGTTATGATATCCTCTTTGGGTGAATTTATATCAGCATTTAAACTAGCTCAAAACCAGAGCAAATACTCTGAAAATTAAATTATAAAAATCAACTGTCACTAAAAGAGGATAAGACTAGAACAGATTATTTTTCCAAATCAAATATGTCTCCGATATTAAACATATATCCCCTAAGTTTATATCTGCAAGGTTTTTTATTTTATTTATCCACCTCTTAGTTCTGATTATTTTATAATATTAAAATAATAATAAATATAATACTAAAACTGTCATTTGATAACAAACATCTTAAAAACCTGAAAACAAAGGTCAGTTTTGAAGAAAGTTCAGACAGAAGTAAATGCCTAGCTGTTATATCAAGAGAAATGCAAGGGATATTGTCTGTCTACACAGGGATTGATAATCCTTACAGCAATTCAGTACTTTTTTAACCATGCTAAAATTGCTAAATGGGCCCTACTTTTGCTATTACCCTGGGTTAATATTCATGTGGGAAGGAGGTGGTGTTGGCAAAGGTAGAATGAGTAGAAACAGGGTGAAACCTGAGTCTTTGAATGACTAAACTGTTCTTCCATGTTCTTTTGTGCTCCCTGTACACCTGACACAAGTACTTCCTTAGGGGTACCTTGCTATCCTGATTTAGACTCCCAGAGCAGCTCATTAACAGTTGCAAGACAGACCTTATGAGAAAAGGATTTAAGAAAACATAAAATACACTATTCAACTACTACACCTATACATAGCCACTAACGCTATTCCTCCTCTTTAAAGACAAAGGGATTCTAAGAAATCCCGTACCACAACACTAAAACAAATGAACAGTAAAATCTGAGCCTGAGTTCACCAGCACCATGGGTGGTCCAGATCAGAAAGATGTGGAGCAATGCTGGTGCCGTGCTGTCCTCCCTTTGGAATGTTTGAGTCTCACCTCAGATTTGAGCATTTATTTGTTTTCAGGTCAGAGTTAAGGTTCAGACAGTAACAGAGATCTAGGGACACTGGGACTGGATAAGGCATCCCAAGGAAACCACAGCACAGCAGCAATATTGCTCCTTACACGCTTTTTAAACCTAGGCCACTCCTTGTCCTGGGGACCTGATCTTCAGCCCCAAGCCATTATTAGGGTTAGGGTTCAGAAAAATACAAAGCCTACAATCCAGGCACACCAAGGCTGCAAAATGAATGCCAAGAGGAGTATGGCACTGCACCAATATTGCTCCTTCCACACTTATTTAAACAGGACCACCCATTGTGGTGGGGACCTCATGCCCAGACCCAAGCCATTATTAGGGTTGAGATGAGGGTTCAGAGAACCACAAAGCCTACAGCTCCAGGAACATAGGTGCTGAAAAAGAATATGCAATGTGTACAGTGACCTGGATCCATATTGCTCTTCCAGATGCTCAGTCAGAACTTAGTATATATGACATTTTTCTCTCAGAATCAGGAAGATTTTTAACCTCATCCATATTGTGGAAAATACACATGCTTGTTTGTATTTTGATAATTCTAGAAAATAGTGAGGTCAAGGTATTTCTCAATATTTCTTTTTTTATTTTTTTTTTTTCTATTTGGCTCCTATTTTTGATCTCAGAAGCATTCTTCATAGTAAAGCAGGGAATGGATAATTAAAGCACACAGCTTTAGAAGCTATCTCATCAAAGTCTGCTTCAGAAACAGGGTAAATCTTATCACCTTCTAAATCTAATATTTCCCACTAACACCTCAGCTGGAAGCAGACAGAGATGAAGAAACATTCAAAGATACAACAAAATGGACCACTAGAATAATGAGGAAGAAAATCCCACCATGGACATACTCCCCTAGAACAGGTCTCAGGATGTCACATGACATGTCAGAAACCTTCTCAATTCCATTCTTGAGAACAGTTGTTGACCAAGACCCAGAGGGATATGGATAGATGAAGACTCTACCAGGGTACAGCAGTAGGTACTGGGGAGGTTGCTATTTTAAATCAATGTTAAGAGTATTTTTTTTGTTAATGGGATGATTTGGATTACTAGACTCTTGTAATGTTGATCACATTCACATTAAAGACATAGCTGCATGTGTGATATGCTCCTTTCACTCATAACAGCATTATGGGTTAATAATGGATTACATGTAGTTTTTGAGGACAATCTATGTGATTTAAACATATAGTAAGAAAAATACATATATATATGTAGACATATATGTATATTAAGAAGCATCTTTCTCAAAGAGATTTAAATTGGTCACAGTCCTCCTGTTTGTCCTGAAGAAAAAGAAACTCAAGAAAAATTTAACTAATTATAATTTTAATTCTTAATTGGGAGTGGCAAGATCACTTAGGTGAATGGGAAAGAGTTTTAGTCAAAAGAGACAAAATTCTGCTCTCACTCCTATCTGTAAAGTCCTATTAAAGTCAGGGCATTGCATCACTGAAACAGAGAGTAGAACTTGGCCTCCATAGCTAAGCAATTAACATTAATAATACCAGCATTTTAGATAAAGTGCATTTTAGTCTCTATGAATGTTGTTAACCATCTTAAAGATTTCAAACCTGTTTCCTGCAGCAGATCAAATATCTCAGAAGCAAAACCAGGGAAAGCTGCTCAAATTGGTTCAATGATTGTGCCTGAGTACTGGTGTGGTGGGGCTGCTTCTAAAGGAGGGGCTGTAGCTCAGTCACTTGGGATTGGTTGAATTATTTACTGCAGTTTTGAATTATTTATTTCTGCTCACAAATAGGCTTTGATTTGTATAAATGTATTTGACAGGCATCATTGTTCAATCAGTGTAGCCGGAAAAACTCCAACATTTGAGTGCCTCAGTAAAGATTCAGTCTTGCAAGGCACTGGGACTTGTCAAGGCGTTTTTTATGCCATGGCATTTTTGCTTTTTGAAAAATTGACTGAAGGCTTCAGGACAGTGGTGAATGACAAATAACAAACAAGACAGAGCAACTGGTTTGTTTTGCTAACAGATCTTCACACCTCCATATGGATCATCCTTCAGGACTGCTCTCTCTGATATCTATGATCAGGCAAATAACACCCTTATTCTTTTTTTGTCAAAATCAAATAAAAAGGGTCAAAAATAAACACTGAACTAAACAGCTATTAGAAATCTGAACAACCATTAATGCATACTGGACTTTATAAATCCCACATAAGTTTTAGGTCAAGAAAAAAAGAGGAAGAAGAGGAAAAAGAAAATATAAATTGCATCTCAGTTTCTTCCACCTTGAAATTCAAAACCTAGGCAAAATGCTGCATAAGTCTGCAGTTTCACAGCAGGAAAAGATAAAATAATTCCTCTCTAATTTGCTTCCTTTTTCCCCTTACACACTTTCTTTCACCTGCTTTGGGTTGTCTCTGGAACTCTAAGATCCTGTGATGAGCTGATTTGTCACAAAAAGTTGGTAAAATATATATTTGTATACAAATATATCTCTATGTTGCTGGCTCTTTTATATGTTAAAACCACTTTGGGAAAGGCTTGATAAAGACTAGAAGTAACATAAGGCAGAGGGTACAGGTAAAGAGGGAGATATATTACCTGGAAAGTGCTGGTTGATACAAATAGATCTGAAGTCTAAGTTCCATACTGTCGTGTTCTGATCATCATTCTGTTTTGCTAACAAAAGAGCAGCATTAATTTTTCTCAAAACAGTGAAACAGCTACCTGTCATGTAACTGCACTGCAGTTTAAACACTAACCCATGAAATGGATGACCTACTATAGTAATAAATTCGAATATCCCATGTCTGCAAATTACTTCTTTTTTAAATATTATTTTCCCCTTACAACTTCAAACTTAAAGAAAATGAGTAATAACTACCTGATAATGAAGCATGTGGGATGTAATCATAATGATGGTGAAAGACTGGAAGTGCTAATACATACCTTCCATGTGAACAAAGAGCCTGTAGCAAGGACAACCAACATCCTCCTTATCATTATGTTATGCTTTCCTTTATATGGCAAACACTGTAAATCTCTGTTGAGGATTATTTCTGACTTTCAGTAAACTAAAAGAAGAGAAGTGTGTGCAAAATGTAGCATATCAAGCAATTTTTTTAACCCTGAAACTTAGAGGCTAAATATATATGCATCATGTTATGTGATAGTAAAAAATTTCTTGTTAATCAAAGATTGGGCCTTTTTTCAAGACAGAAGGACACTCCATTTGCCTATTACCCAAGAAAAGGACACAACTGCGTCATGAAAAAGAGATGGATACAGGATTAGAACTGTACTGTGCAGAAAGATTGGCTTGAAACATGTAAGTAATATAAAATGAAACACTTTGAGCATAGTGCCGCATGCATACAAGGAATTGTTTCTGTGTTTATATAACCCAGTAAATATGATCTTTGACATTTCTAGTACAAGACCACAGCGTCCAAACCAATTATTCATGACAGGTATGAAGTCCAAAGAAGACCCAAGTTTATACAAGGCCCAACAAAATAGGGTCTATCCATGGCTCTTATTCAGTATGTAGTTAGCATATATAATATTCTGCTATTGGACTAATTTAGTCCAGTAAAAAGAGATTACTGTATTCCAAATGGCATTCAAAAGAAAGTGTCTCTCATCTTTAGGAAAATATTTGTTTTAGTCTTTCAGAATTCTTGCACAATACCATTCTTTGCTATCCATTCTATAGGAACATAAGGAACCAAAATATAATTCACCATTCTTAAAAAGCTTGTTACCTTCTTTAGTAAGATATATTACATGTTTCATGAAATGTTTTGACAAATTTTGACTATGTATTTTTGAAACTTCTCATTTGTTACCATTTCACTTTGTTTCTAAGAACTTTTACAAGCATATAGGATCTTTGTTCCTTTGCAGCTGATCCACTGTTTCTCTTTGTCTCCCACTTGAAAATTATAATCCTGAATTTTTGATATCACAGTTATTTATAGGGGATATTATTATGATTCTTCAAATAGAGGATTTTATCATCAGATGGAGAATAAGGCATAAAGCCCTGAGGAAAAATAGAATTTTTTTTTTTTTCTCTAAGTGATCTGACTGCAGAGGGGGGGAAGAGCAAAGGATTCATATATTTTCTTACGAAAATAAAAATTTTTCTAATTTTAATGTGTTTCTTTGCTCAAGTTTTCTGTGAAAAACCATGAAGATCTTCAAGTTTTAGAAACTGAATTTTGGCCAATGACAGATCCTGCTACTCCAGCGCTGTTCCTGCATTTTAGTGAGGCCACTGAACATGTATGAAGCCATTCATTACAAGAGAAAGTATTAAAATTAACATTGGAAAAATCAGTAGTGTGAAAACACACCATGTTTTACATATTTATACAAACGTTTTGACTCAGCGATTAAAAGTCATTGTCTATTTTCAAATATTGGAAAGAAGTGAACAGTTGAAAAATATTCACAAGAGCACTTTTAGTCTCTAATTTCTCTAAAGCCAATGCCCTGTAGTATGTAATCATTCTGCAGCCTGTTTCTACTCAGATAGATTCCTCTAGGAAGTGTTTCAGAACTAAATCCCCCTGAAACACAACCTTGGCCTCTGTATACAAGGAGATCAAGAGATTAGACTAAAGACAGAACTTATAAAACTCTCCCTATAAACCAGGATTTAGACCACTGTTTTAAGGATCAAACACTTGAATTCCTTTTTCTCAGTACTGCTTTGTCTTGTATTGCTGCATGGGTAATAGGATTAAATTAGAGTATGAAACAAGATCCTCAAAAGTCCTGCTCCTAATTTTCATAAAAATCACAGTACACTTGACTCAAAAATTTCTATATGATATCCATTTGAATCAAAACTAACTACATGTATTTCGAGTTCTGGGTCTGCCTTTAATTGGCAATTGGAGGCACAGGTCAGAATAAAGCAAAAGCTGTTACTGAAAGGGTTATAGGGGTGTCATAGTTTAACATCAGCTGGCAACTAAATACCACTCAGCCTCTTGTTCACTCCCTGCCAGTGGCATGGGGAGAGAGAATTGGAAAAGCATAAGAAGGACAGATGAGAGTGAAAAATAAGCTATCATTGAAAGTGTTACATGCTACTTACCAGGAAAAGAAAAAAGTGGATGATTTTATTCTGTATAATAATAATTGCCCTATTATTCTGGTTCTAGCACAACTTATACAATACAGCACCCCTTTGAAGCTGAGACCAGAGGTTCAAAATCTTTAAAAAAAGGAGCCTCTTATAAATGTTGCTTGAAACAAAAGTTCTGAACCTATAAGTAGCAAGTAATATTGGTGATACTGGTTCATAAAGCTTTGAGCTATATGAAAAGCCCAGCAATGACAATTTATATGTTAACCTTACAGTTCACTGATTGTCCATAAAGGCATGAAGGTGCTGGAAGATCTCAGAACATCTGCAGTTACTGACAACTCATTCTGATGCCTTCAGTAAAGCAGAGAATGGTAGCAACACCTTCTTTTGCCACTCTGTAGCTAGGGCATGAGTTCTACTCTATTTATTCTATATTCTACTCTAAGTGTAACTCAGTAAAGTGTGTTGGCACATCAAAATCCCAATTAAAGAGGGATTGGAAAGTTTCATAATTCTCTTTCCTAATGTATGTACTGGTTATATCAGTAAGGTTAAGTGAAAAGCAAGCACGTGACATTTTAAAGTTCATAAATAAAAGAATATTGCGTATTACATGCACAATGCATTAGTAACAGGAGACCTACCATAAAGTTCTGTGAGAGTATAATGACTTTTCAACATGAATAGGGCAAACATATGTGACTGCTAAATATTGATGTCAACATAATAGACATTTGATTTGATTAAATAAATGTAATAAAATATAAGTGAAAATAATATATATATATATATATATACACTTTTATATATATTTATACTACACTATGTAACATAGTATATATAGGCATAGGTTTCACTTTCCATACCAAAAAAATATATTTTGTAAGTGTATGCACATACATGTAAAGATACTTCAAGCAAACCCTTTATATGCAGCGTAATTTATTTTTTTTCTTTTTAACAGGAGAAAATTTCAGTTTATAAACAACCCACCTATCAGTTTCTATTGCTTCTGATAGGTAGTCTCATTTCAATTGTTATTACTGCTTATCTATGTGAACTTTCTTTGTGATAAAATATGCATTAAATTAGAAGATACACCAGAATTCAGAAATGTAGTTTTATGGATTAGAAATAAAGATTACCTAATAAACTACTAATCTCTCAGATTATTCAGACCTGAAGGCAATTTTGTTCATGTGGTCAACAGACAAAGTTATTCTGTTTCATGTATGTATAGAAGAATTTCATTTACTGTGCTCATTTAGTTAGACATAAATTCAAAGATAAACTCCAGGTCCATAGGAAGTCACAAAGCCTAGAAAAATTTAATATAAATGATTATACAAATGTCTCTGAACACTATGTATCCTCTTTGCATAATTATTTTCTTATGAGATATTTTGAAATAAGACATAATTTGGGTCTGTTGCAGAAAGAAATCTTATTCTTCCAGAATGTTTACTTAAAGTGTAGAGACAGAATAATTATGCTTAATATTTATATTAACATAACATTTATAGTATATTGTATGAATGAAAAAATATTTAGATTTAGATTACTTATAAGCCTTTTACCTTATATTGATTAAGACAGTCTAATGGAAGTGTAGCATAACAAAAGTAATATTTTTTTATCTTTTAAACTGAGAAGCTGTTTATATCTTCAAGCCTTCCCTCCTGGATACTGCAGAAGGGAAATAAAGGCAAAGAATGAACTAAAGAAAAGTTTATGACTGTCCAAGTGTAAACAGAAAAAGAAGGGAAGAGACTTGAAGTGCAACTGCTTTGAGCCCAGCTTTCTCTACATATTTGTCAAGAATGGAGTATCTAGATGACTTATCTGATAAGCTGAGGGAGATTGTTATGGGCGAATTAAGTTTGATTAAGTTTGGATATCTGCATCTAAACTTCTTGCCTTAGGGTCCCACTACAAGCAGAAGATTCGGAAAATAAAGTTTCAAGAATGACTCATTTTACCCTGAAGCAGATATTACAAACTGGTCAGATAATCAGAGTGATGAATAATGCTAATTTTCTTCGATTAACAAGTAAAAGAACTACAAAAAAAAAAAAACCTGCTTCATGTAGACATCATAATTTTAGATACCTAAAAGAAACTCAAATTTTCTTTTCTCATTCATCTGTGTATTTATATAAAAGCTGAAAGGGTAGTGCAGTAATTGGGCTCCCTACTAAGTGGTAAAGTCACTCAAGGTATTATGGCTTGCTAGAGTCTGGGATCTGGCTTCATGCTTTTTGTTTGACTTCTCATTTTAAATTAAGTTAAACTACTATTTTAAATGATGAAGAAGAAAAGATTTGCAGACCTAAGCAATTGTTATCAACCACAACATATTTTGAAAGATTGGCAATGCCATCAGCTATCCCTTGTGCAAAGTATTTTATTAATTGTAATTATTATTATTCATCCAGGCACTTTCAGGTTCCTCTATCATGAGTATATTCTTTGACCTAGGACATGACTCTTAAATCTGCAAGTCAGTATGAGGGAAAACGTGCACTTACAGCCTGGTTGAGATGTATGAGCGTAGCTGCCTGTGCGTGACTCTGAAAGTTTAATCAGTTTCAGTAAATCTCTTGCATTCAATTATGGGTCACTGTGTGCTATTTCCATTGACCTCCTTATTGAAGAAAGCTATTAAAGTAAGTATGTTAGTGCACTTCATACGACTGTACCATGGGCAGTTAGAGTGAAGTTTGGGGGAAAATTTAACAGAAATGAGCAAATAACTTGGATAATTCAAGACCTGAAAAATCTAAATTTATCCAATAAATTTTAATTATACTGTAATGAAGAAAACCACTATATGTGCTGTAACTGTTTAAATCAAGTGTATGCTGTACTTAACTTCCCTGACTTTGAGAAGCAGGTCAACTTCCTAAAAGTAATGGAAAATATTTGCTATGATGATTTGAGGTTTTATTTCAGACAATCTTGCTGTACCACCTGCTGGTTCTGAAGATCAGCTGTCAACACAAAGGGTAGGTTCATAAAGGATACTCTCATCTTGGCAGAGTAGTAGATATACGCATAGAGGGGTGCATGCTCTGTTTCCAAATCTGTGTGGAGAGAGACCACCACTGTACAAGCTAAGTGTGGTGCTGCCAGGTGCAAATTTACAGTCAGTAATCTTTGCTAATGGAAACATCCACAAGAAGCAGCAAAGGGATTATCTCGCATTGCTGCAAAAATTCTAAGAGGAGCTGGGGCCAGGTGTTACACAATTAAAATGCTGTGTGGAAAGAGTAAATAACACGTGACAAAATAGATAAGAATGTAGCGCTGCAACTACTCTGCACCGTGAAATAAATCTACTGACCAAAATAAAATCTGCTTGTGACTGCATTTGACACCTGAAAAAATGAGTTAAGAAAGAAAAGTGGGAATAAAACTATGCTAATGGACTAGGCCCACTTACCAAGTCCTTTGAAAGGGATTCAAAGAATAATGTCATTGTGGAGAACCAGGTGTAAGCACATTTTGTCTCAAACATTCTAAATGTTATGAAGAGAAATGTATGATCAAAAGAGAGGGTCCTGTGAGGGTAAGACAGTGCTGTTCTGAGCCAGCTTCTGGCTCCACCTTGAAACTCGTGCTCAGCACCCACCCAGCTCACTTCCTGTGTGCATGCATGAACAGAACAGTGCAAAAAAATGTACTTTATAAAGGAGCCATGCAGCAAATTCACTACAAAAGGAAGCAAATCAGGCTCCCTCACTTTTTTTGTCTCTTTTGCTCTCAATATTTACCCCAGCTCTGGACCATCCACGCAGCAGGGCAAAAAAGGGATCTAAGGACTGGTGATATTCTTTTTTCTCCCTGTCCCTTTACTACCTTTATTTGTCTCCCTCCTTGCTTTGCCTGGGCAAAGCACAGCTACCTTATTGTACCCTGAACTCCATGCTGAACTTTGTCGTGGGAGTGGGGATCTTGTGGAAATGTTTTGTGTCTTGGTAGCCAGCACCTTTGAGAAGTTTCTTGTGAGGAGTTGGGAGCTTATTGAAATTTACTGTACAAAAATTAGGGCTTGTTAACTTCCACTTGTAAAAGGTAAGAATTTAAGGGCTTGCTAGCCAACATCTTTTGAGTCTAAACAGTGGGCTGGTTGCCAGAGTTATGGCAACTGTACAATAAATCCACAAGTTCCCTGACACATGGTCTAGTGTCTTTGTTTAGCTTGACAAGAATTTTTAACAAACATCATGGCCCCTAGTGATGGGTCGTGACAGTCACAAAGGAACAGTGAGGACAATGACAAAAAGGCAGTGCAACAGTTCTGAGCTCTGCTCAGTGAGCTGCACATCTTCAGTCGTGAAGGGCAATTGGATTCTTGCTTAGCACATGGTCTGCTCAGGGTAACTTCCATTCTGGCTTCTTCAGACATACCATTAACTTTACTGCTATTATTATTAATAATTTATTTTAAATCTTTGTAAACATAGTAACATCTCCTCAGGCAGTTTAAAGTCACAGGGGTTGGAAGTAATGCAAGCCTTTTGTAGTAAATATTATATTTACAAATTTTAATACAGACAGAAAATTGAGCAACATCTAATTTCAACAGAATCAATAAAAATAGCAGATTTTTTCATAAAAATTATGAACTATGACTTCTTAATATGCCTTCAAAACCCTCAAAAAAATTAGCGCACCAGTTTATCTCTTTGGCTAAAGGGAGGTAGAGCATAATTTCCACTGCTCCAAAATGTTAATACTCATTGCACAAAACAGTGCTTCTAGGACATAGAGTCTGCTTGGGGCTTTTTTCCCAAATGATTTTATATTATTATCATAGGACTTCTTTTCCAAATTTCCCATCTTATGTTCCTGTTTTAAATGTGGTTCTTCTGAATGTCATACAAATATTAGAGTAGGAAGCCTATGACACCTAACCACTTTTTCCTGATTGAGTATGAAGGCCACAGCAGACTAATTTGCTTTTCTTTAAGCATTAAAAGTGGTGCAGGCAATATATACCAGCTACATCAGCAGGTTATTCAAATGGCATTCAGTTCAAATTTTAACTATACACCTTATACATAAACTACAGAATGAGTAATGTAACTGATTGGTGTGGCAATTAACTGTGTGAGAAAAATCATTATTATTTCAAAACTGCAGTAGAAATAATTCTCTTGTTGCATGCCAGAATTAGCATTTTAGACTCATTATGGGACTGTAGACGTAAGGAAGCCATCCTTTTCTTTTGTGTTTTCTTTTCCTATTTTTCTTTACCTGCTTACAAATAAATTTGAATATTCTAATAAATAGTCCCATTATATTTCCCTCACTAAAGCAGATTGAACTGACTATATTGATATGCTTCTAAAGAAGTGAGACTTCTGCAAATACCAGAAGTATGAAAAACAATAAATTTTCAGCTTATTACCAACAAAAGAAACCAGTGAAATACAGTCATTACATCTGTTTACTTAACAGTTCTTTTGAACTACCATGAATGTTAGTACAGTTAGGAAATTATATTTAAGGAGACAAATCATGTTCATGTCTAGTGCCTACCTAAGTGTTTCTTTCTCTTTCAAACTGTGAGTGCCAAGTAGTGAAAGCTTCAGTAGTAGTAATTGAATATGAACCCCTACCTGAACAAGGGGACACTGGTTGCACGAACAGACACTTTTCTGTTTCAAAGAATGTTCATCTCAGAGGTGGAAGGGTGATATTTGCATGTAATTCTCTCTGATATTCTGGTGGAAATACTGCCCCTGATTAGCAGAACCTCTGGCATCCCTCTTTTCAGAAACTGCAATGAAACAGCAGATTCTGGAAAAAAATTTGATTTGGCAGTAATTGTTTTGAATTGATGCTTTTCAACTCTCTATAAACTAACAGATAAACCTGCTGTATAAACTTGCTAAACTGAGAACTTAATTATCTGCAAACTCAGTGTTTCTGTGAGACTGGATCTGAGAATGCAGGAACTACAACATTCCTTCTGGAAAGTACAGGAGTTTTGAAGAATGATTCATATGATGCAAGGTGCATATGTACTCTGGACATCAACACACTTGGAGTTCTGATAAATATCCTATTTTGAAAGGTAAGAACCTAGAGTAGCCAAGCCCTAAATGTCCCTTTTAATAACAGAACATCTGGCGATTAGTCCTGAGTGCTGTCAACTTTGTTTTGCCTCAGTGTCTATGAGACTACAGGCTAAACTAGAAATGACTCAGAAATTTAGCTGTTGGTGAGGTTTTAATTAAAGTAGTAGGTTCCATACAACATTGGTTCCCACAGACTAAAAAACTTTTGTTTTTCTTTTATCTAGTAATTTAATTCTTTTTTTTTTTTTTTAAAATCTGGAAGTGAAAAGCCCTGACAAAAGGATTCTAAGAGTAACGAAAACTACCTGGGGCGGAGGGAAATAAAAAAGAGGTTTGGAGTTGATTCTGAAGGATGCATTTTTAAAATGGCTTTCACTGCAATATTATCATCCTCAACCTCTTTTCTCAGATGCAACCTAACTTTGGAAGCTCCCAAAATTCCTGAAACACATGCAGTTTCCCACCTTACATTCAGGTTAAATATCTGATGATATTGAAGTTTAACAAACAGAAGCACGGTTATTCAAAATTTATGTCCACTTATGGAAATATAAACCCCAAAATCACAGGAAGGCTCTGCCTGACAAAAGGAAAGTGCACAATCATTTCAGTTCAACTTCAGATGCAGACATGTCACTTAAAATTACTTCACATTTCATTTCATCTGACAGTTTTTATTGACAATTTGACACTTACCCTTAAAAGTGATCACTCCAACTCATGGATCACGCTTATCAGAAGGGAAATCTCTTCATAACTGTGACTGAGCCCTGTCTGAGCTCTGACTGTTTCAGGGACATCAGAGGAATTACACTTCAAGGTTATAAGTACAGATACATATATTAAAAAATGTATAAAGTGAATTAGAGTGCATATATGATATCAATTCAAATGTCATTACATCAGATAATATAAACAGTAGTACACCTTGAAATGATCTCAGTTGTATTTTGCTGTTTAATAAAACCATTTATGCATCATTATTTTGATATGCCTCTACTTTGGGATGTTAGATAAATTGACTTCTTTATTCAGGTGCCCAGTACCATGACATATTAAACTTGGTTTTGACATTTCTAGAAAGAATAGTGAGAATTTGTGGATGGGAAATATGGCATCTTTCATGCTTATTTAGAGAGATGCAGCAATGTGCAAATTGTTGTTCTACTACATTCACCTTTCACTTCATGTGTTACAAATATTACAGGAGACAGATATTTTCACACATTAATTAGCAATTAAAAACCTTATAAATAAAATCAATTCATAGAAACTTGTCTTATTAAGATGCAAACTATTATTCCAGATGACTTTTAAATAAGAAATGAACAGAAATGCTGAAGACTGACTACTAACCATGCAAGAACATCTTCAAAAACAATTTGTTGAATATTAATGAATTGAAAATGTCATTTCTGGTCCAATTACTACAAGTAATTAGGTTTTTTTTTTAATTATGGAGGAAGAGGAATTTTAATAAGGTCAATTTTACAATTACGGTTTTGAAAAAAATCCTAATTGTATTGTCATCATCGTATATAAAAAATAGAATCAACTCAATAAGATCTGCTGAACTTAATCTAGAGAGAGAAAAAATATTGTGCTAATTCAATAGGAAATGACATTTTAATGAGATAAGGTTTGTTATTAAAGGTGGAAAATAAAATAATTTACCTATGTATTAGTTATAGTAGCAAAAAACCTGATGTCATTACATTCAAAAATATTTTATACTAATGACTAAAAGCACAAACATTTACTCTTTCATTTGAAATATTTATTATATAACTGATAAGTTTACTGAAATCAAAACACTTTCTTCCTAGTTTGGAGAGATACTACTTTTTACTAATTTTTTTTTAACTTCAGTTTTTATAATAAAGTTCAGTTTTTTGCTATAAAAATATAATTCAGTCAAGATTGTATTATCTCTGAAGGTTTGAAAGCTCAAGGGTGAATACGTTTGTGCACCTTGTTATTTAGTGTTTATCTATGATAAAATATATCCTTATTGAGCTCTTTGATATAACATTAAAAGTTGGTTGCAATTCAAGTAATTTTCACCTTTAACCCAGAATGTGAATTTTATTGAACAGATTGAAATTTCAATCTTGCATTAAGCTAGCCCAGATGCATGTAGCATTGCCATTACAAGCTAAATGTTCCAAACCATATGCTATGTCTGCTTTCATAAGCTATGGAATGCAGACCACTTATTAACCATACAAATATAAATATATATATATATATATATTTTTTTTTTTAATGCAACCAAGCATTCTGTTAAAGGAATAAGTACACAGTCAATATATCACTAAAGATATAAACTGTTGCTTACACTTTGAAAAATGTTTTCCAGTAATTGCACATCTCTTCTTATTGAACCATCTACACTCTATTGTAGTCCTTTGCTTATGGAAATGTATAATAAGAAAGTATCACAATGCTTATTATCTGGCAAAATGTATTATATTTGTCTCTTATTCTTTTTCAGAGAGAAAAGAAGGGGTTTTTTATTCTTTATTATTCTAGAGAAGGAAAAAAATCTGACTGAAATAAATTATTACTAGGTCACAAAGTAATAGATCAACATTTTTCCTTAATAAATAAAGGAAATTGATTAAGAAACAAATCTAAGAATCAGTAGCACATAATCCCAGGATTATGTGCAGCATTTGTCTTGCAAAGATAGCATTTTAATTAAAGATATGTAAACAGTATATTAACCACAATAATTTTCTAGTCTGTATGTGTATGCATTCATCGGATATCCACACTCCATTTATCCAATCTGCTGACTTCCTCATTAAAATTAGGACGAGGTGTCTTCTCAGTTACAGCTTTGATGTCCTCTAACCATAAAAGTGAACAATGTAGCAGGAGCAGCATGCTACCACAGCTTGAAACTTGTTGTGCTTTAGCAGTTCATCTAGGTCGAAGTGACATTTCAGTGGCATAAATTTCTAGCTTTGCAGCCGAAGTCCCTTTCTATTTATACATTTTAAAACTTTATATCACATTTTTCATTTATCAGATATTATGGGATACTCTGCAGATAAATTGTCCAACAGAGCTGATAGTGTTTACCCTGTTAATTTCAGATGTTTAATCAGATGTCTTTATGCCTTTATGGTGAGATTATTTTCTTATTGGAAAATAAGACAGCAAAAAGCAGAGTTTTAAAAGAAAAATGTAGATGACTTTTTGACCTTTAGAAGAAAAGGCAATCAAATGTCCAAACAGATTTCTCTGTAGTGATCATCACATGTCATGGAGACAACAGTCTCTACCCGAGATATAGCCTAAATATCTGTGACTGTGAATCTGAGGATTTTCCAATCAGGTTATTTGACACCATATTAAATCAAGGTATTAAGTTGCAGGTGCACAGAAATTTAAAAAAAAAAAAAAAATCTTTACAAAAAGAGTAGAGATTTCAGGTAGGCTATTGCACCTTTGCAGTCTCAGAAAATAAGATGTTGGCATTGCTCGTATCAGATGCCATGACCCCAGGATTATTCTGGATTTGTGCTGCTTGGAGAATTTTGTAGCTTGTAATAGTGATCATCAATGGCCAACTGACTATTGTTTACTTTAGTTTTTGCTTCACTTGGTAAAATTGGTATAGTATTGAAATAAGTGTATGTACATATGTATATCTGTGTGTGTTCCTAGAGGAGTTTTGTGACATGGGATTACTTTATCATTGGAGGTTTGTTTTTCTTCCTTAAGGTATGTGGTATAAATTAATATTATTTAATACTTTTTAATTCTGTTGATAACTCTCCATTATTTCTTAGGGTCAAGATATGTAAAGCACAGATAGTATTTGTGTTAATAACATGGTTCTGGCCACACTTGTAATTAAACTTAAAACAGTGTCTGAAAATGTTTACAATTTTTTTTTCCTAGAGTTTCTGTTTATGAAGATTCTAAAAGAATGCCTTATTTTTTTTTTAGATTTAATTATAGTGTGTATGCATATTCACACTATCTGTCTAACCATATTCATACAAAAAATCCACTGAGATGTACAGCATTATCTTCTTTATCAGGGCACCCTTTTAGAACATGAGGAGGTGCTACTAGCACAAATGCAAAATATATGAGATACTGCATGGTTATAAGTTTATCTCTCTCCCTTACACATAAAAACAATGTATCCAGCAACAGAAAACAACACACTAGAAATAATTTTAAATTTTTCATTTAGATGTACATTTTTAAGCATGATGCTGGCAGAAAAGAGGAAAGGAAGGGTTAATATATAACCTTGAGAAAGACTGAACTAACACCTTGTCCCTTGATAAAATTTTAGCATGTCAAATTAATGGATATATTCTGAAATCTTATATCCCAAAATGGATATAGGATCCTGGGACACAAGGAATTATGTAAGCACCTAGAAAGGACAAAGCCTACATTTTGAAGAGGGAAGAAAAACTGATATTAGTTTTTGAAATAATTAAAATAATGTTCATTTCTGAATTTAGATATCTGAGGGAATGATATATGTTACAACCTTCACTAATTCAGGATCTCTCATTAAGAATTCTCATCTAAGATTTAAATCTTCAAATCCTTGTTAGAAGGGGTGATCAGGGTTCACAGTCACTTTTTTTTTCCCTTTTTTAAAAGATCTAGATAAATATAGACTACTTTCCTTTTATCTTAACTTCTTTTGTCTCCCTGTCTGTGATTATGAAGAACAGCTAATTCAAAGGCATTTCTTTCAGGAGAAGATGGTAGAGAGTTCACAGAAAATTTTCCCATGAAATTATCAAAATCCTCAAAGACAGAAGGGAAAGTATAGATGAGCTTAAGCACTGACCCCATTGATAAACCCACCTTCTTTGGTGTTGTTTTTAATCTCCATGTAACAGTCAGGAGTATTTTATTATTCTGGTGCACAAACTTCACAAATAAGAGGATGCAACAAAAAAAAAGAAAAGAGAAAAATATACAAAAGCTAGGATAGTATCCTTCCGTCCCTTTTTTCTGTAGAAGAAAGTGAGAGCAAAATTAAACAAATAGCAGTAGGAATTACAAATTATTTTCTCAGCTGCAAAGTAGATATTCTCTGTAGGCCAGATGAATGGAAAGAAATGCCCAATCAGGCACAAAACCAGCCACAACATTTATTAAAGTATGACAGTAATGAATTTGAGTATTTTATGTTGTCTCATTACTTCAAATCTATGCTTCTAAGTAAACCTATTTGACTCTAAATAGCACAAAAGTAATTCATTCTGTCTCTTAAATAGTAAAAATCAAAAGAATATTAGAACACCATCACTTTTCAAGGGGCCTAGTTTATGCAAGTTTCCTAATTCAGATCGCAAAATTAAGCAAGATAAATCCTCCAAACTGCTACATACATAAACATATACAAAGTGTTAAATCTTTTCTTCTCACTTAAGAGTTTTCCTTTTTCTTTCTCATTTGTCTATAAAAAGATACCTAAAAATCAAATACATCACTTTTAAATCAGTTAATGGCTCTATTAATAAAGAAGATGCAAATTTAAACCGAAAGAGGACAGAAAAAATAAAAGGCTGAGAACTTCTCCACTGAAAAGCAAAGGAATACTACTGGGAAAAATAGGAAAATTAAGATGTAAGCAGTGTGAATGTAAATTTAACACTATTGTTTTTCTATTTTGTCTTTTCTATCCCTGTGGTTTTAATCTCCTTTTAATGAACTCTCACTTTTGGACCTCAGAATATGGACCTTTTAATTTTTTTACTTCATTTTTTTGTCCATTTTCTTTATATGAGAGATATGCACATCCCAAGTTTTTTGAAAGAAATAGCTGTTGAAGCAAATTTACCATGAGTATGCCAAAAAATACTAAGTTTTGAGTACCAGATAAACCTTATAGACATGGTATGATTTAGCATGTTCTGTACTCATACTCTGGTACATTAATAGCCTAAATAGCATGGGTAGTATTTTCAGTTGACATCTGAAAATCATTATGCTGAGTCATGTAAACTCTGGTCTGTTTTCAAAGAAAGTTTAAAAACTTGGGCTTTACATTTAGTGAAAGATAGTAAATTATTTATAAAATAATGTGAGAGGGGGAAAGGAGGTTCACTGAACAAGTATAAAATGTTGTATTCTTATAACTGTTACTCATCATTGGTACTGAACTGACACCTAAAACCTGCCTTCACGGAGCTGGATCCTGTTACAACCCAGAACCACAGAACAAAAAGACCATGCCTGGTTCTAGCCTAGGTCGTAAATCCAAAATAACTCTCTATATAATTCTTCTGGAGGCTTCCTTATCCTTAAAGCATTACTGATAAGGATTTCCTTGATCAGAAATATTACAAAGCAGACAATATAATTCTTCTTTGGTTTCTTCACATTCTTCATTAAAGACAACTTTGAAATTATGAGAATTAAATGAATAATTCATCACAACAGCCACTAAACTATTACTGATAACATTCCATTTTGCCTAACAATATTTATTGTTTGATAAATGTTATTGGGGTAAGCTGGACAAAATACTAACCAATTACAATTGTTATCTTCAGTACAGCACAAAAAGGTAATTCTTTTGAATGCTGACAGTTTCACAGGTACAGTTAAGGTTAATGTAAAATCATAGACAGAAAATTAATTTCATAATGAAGTATGCCATGAAAGAGAAACCAGTATAGAATGTAGCACATAATAGATTGCAACATTAACCTACTGAAGGGACATCCAAAGACTTGCTGAGTACCTAGGAGTAGCATCCTAGTTGTCCATTTTAACTACCTCACTCAGTGCATGACCTTGTGTTACTCCAGTGATTAATTCTGAATAAACGTTAACCTGTAAGTAAGTGTCTGGTGAATTGGACATTAGTCAGAATGATCTCTAATAGACATATAAGCTGCACTAACTTCATTTTAAAGTTTACCACAGTCAGAGATAAGCCGATTTTAAAAACATTTCATTTAAAACCCATTTCCTTATTAACTGAATTACCCACAAATTAGATGTACACAAGGATTTTGTTTGAATAGCAGGTGTGTGCAAAAAGATTGTCACAGATCATTTTCTCCTGGTAAATTTTAAGCTGTCAAAGCCCTCCAAAATGCAAGTGCCATAGTGACTCCAGTGATCTCAATAACAGAATTCTCAGCAAGTTTGCTGGTGTCAGTTACCATGAAGGTTAAACAAACTTGATGGTTAATCACTTACATGGGAAAAGGTTGCACATCTTCAGTTCACTCAGACTGAAGAGGGAACAGGAAGTTCCTTTTATGACCAAAAACTTGCAGAATCCAGACTTCGTTGGTTGGTTGGTTGGTTTGTTGGTTTCTTGGCACAGTGCTAAACAGAATGAGGTCCTTCCTGGTAAGAGATTCTTGTTTCTGTAATTCAAATAATACAATCTAGTAAATATTTGCTGCAAAGATTCCTTTAAACAGTTTCTTGCTTGAGAATTCTTTGCCCATATTTAGCTCAGGAGCAGTGCAAGCTTTGGGAGTGGAGAAAGAAAATCTGATTTCCTCCTTAGAGTAAGTTTTACTAATAGAGGATTGATTTTTTTTTTATGAAGAGGTTCAGCATCTGGAACTTCTTTTTCGATTTTGGGTTTTTTTTTTCTTGCTTGATTGGTTGGTTGTTTTTGTTGGGTTTTTTTGTTGGTTTGGTTGGTTTAGTTTGGTTTGGTATGGTTTTTTTACATTTTTCAGAATGGGCAGACTTCATTGATCCGTGTATATCTTCCATGTGCTCATGTGTTTATTCTGACATGTCACCAAGACTTATAAATGTACATGTAAGGGGAAGTAGGGAAGCCACACGGAGGAGCACCTTTTTATAATACATGTATTGAAACAACAGGAATTACTTTGAACTTGTACTACACTGACAGAGGCCTCTATATATACTCAAAAAATAATGTCTGTTCATTACTTCTTGTTCAGCATTCAAGGCACCAAAATTGTTCTCAGACTTGTAGCTTAGAATAAAATGGATACATTTCAAGGGTGAGTACATTTAGGATTTGAATTACCTAAATTAATGGACTGAAGGGGGCTTATACATCAGTTCTGAAATCATGTTCATCTTTTTTGTGGTCATTTATTCTCATAACAATCTTTGTGGAAACAACGTCCCAAACTCACTTTTTTGTTCTTATTCAAAAGATAATTTAGCTAATGAATCGTAACAGATTCACATGAAATTCATACTATATATGTTCCATGACCAAATCTGTTTTCTCTCTGTTCTATTATGCATGAAAAATTGTAGACAACTAAACTATCCTAAATCCCCTCAAAATGTTTTTTCTAAAAAATAATTTTCATTGTGGAAATGAAGTACACCGCTACAGTACAGTGCATATAACCAATAGCCATACAATTCTTTCCACTTAAATACAGAAGACAAGTGAATCAGTTGAAGAATTTTTCAAGTAGACCAAAGAAAGTGAGATGCTAAAAGAACAGGTAAATTTTTAAAAAATTCTGTTTGTGTTCAATTAAAAAAATGTTTATAATTTACTTATATTTACTATGACTATGCCGTACATTTCCTGTTTCTTGTTACCAAAGTGAACTGTTTTGTTCTGCAAGTTAAAAACTGATATGTACCTCTCAATAATATAAATGTATGAATTCTATATTGCTGACCTAAATTAAATTTTATTCATACATAGAAGAGAGGTATGATTCACTCATTTATCACTAATAATGTAATTAATAAGCTTCATATCTAGCAATAGCAATATAATTATGGTTTTTTAAGCTATTAAAATGATAAATTTAGATAAAATGGGCTGATATCAATGATGATAATGAGCTAGCATTTCCTTAGATGTTGTGCATATACTACTTCAGCTAACTGTCTATAAGAATTTATTTAAGAAGGAAAGAAAAACCTAGCTGAGTATATTCATTTTCATTTACAAAATATTCATTGTCTATGTTTATCTCCAACATTTATATAGAAGATAAATACCTTTCAGAAGACACAATATCTCAGAGAAAAATTTGAAACCAGTTGCTTCTTTACTTATTACCTTGCATATAGTTACAGATAACTTGGAAGAAAAGCATGGGTTTATACTATTTTTATAACTTAAAAATCATGACAAAGAGGTCTATTTGTTCAGAACCACAGAGAAAAAAAAAAAAAAAAA
>VWZQ01003258.1:245081-294515 GCA_013397015.1 Myiagra hebetior | reverse complement strand
AAATCAAAATAATTTTTTAAAATTAGGAAAAGCAATTGCTCAAATTATCTCCAGAATTTGTATTTCTTCTATGTTAGACATGAGTGAAAGATTAGGATTTATAGTTTGAAACCTTATTCTAGTTTGTGTATTTTTTTTAATGGAGAGTTGTTTTGTTTGATTTTTTCCTTCTCACAGAGACAAAGGAGTGATTACTGCCACATGCCATTTAGTAGAAAACTGTTGACTGTCCAAACACATGAACTTTGGAAACCGTTTATCAGTGCCTGCCTAATCTTTATGATTTTGAATGATTCCCTACTTATTAGGCTGTAGAAACCTGCTACAGAGTAAACATGACACCAAAAGGCTCTGAAGAAAGGCAGAATTTTGGACAATTTTTTTTTTTTTTTACATTTCTTAATGTTTAATCTGTAGCACAAAAAATCTGTGCATTAGGAACTTACACACATGATTCTATACCCCTATGGTGTATAAATTTTAAGTAGTTAACTTTGACTTGAGAATTTCACCCAGAAGATGTAAATTCAGCCCAGGATCTACAAATCAACCTGTAGAGACACCAACAAATGAGAAGAAGTGTGAAAAAATAGTTAAGACCATTTAGGCTGCATGTTATTAAGGGTTCATGTCTTAAAAGGAATTGTAAGAAGCAAATTACATTTCTTTCTTTTCTTTCTTTTTGGATGTGGGGTATGATTTCTTATGCTTGAGTTCCATAATCCCTGGTGATTATGAATATGTTGTACTAGCTTTTGTAACAAGCCAACATTTGCACCAATTAGTTCTACTAGAATAGAATTCTATTTATGGGTGCACTCAAACATGACAGCTATACTGCTTTGATTTTCTGTACCTTAAATGTAGCATAAACACTCTTAAAATCGCAACAGAGCAACATCCTCTGAATTAGTTGTAAACTCCCCCTTTCAGCTGTATTAATCTTTGCTAGAGATCATAAGGAGAAATGATACTTTTGAATGGGAGGAAACTTGCCAATACGTATTAAAGTATAAGACCTTTAGCAGATGGTATTTCTTAAAAGAATGGTGGAATATTTTTACACAAATCATTTCAGGAGGGAAAAACCAGAAATAGCATGGGTATTTTACTATAAAAATTTTCTCCACCTGTCTCACATAAAATTATTTTAAAGGTCTCTGCTGTACAGTCAATTAAATAGAATTTATTTAGTCAACTAAATGTAAACAAAAGAGGCTTACTAAATATTCTCCAAATTTAATTGACAACAAATATATCTTTATTCAAATACGCCAAAATAATTAAGCCATAGGATTATTTTTATACTAAGGGAAAAATTTTAGTGTCGATGATTGAATCATGGACCCAGGCTGGCAGGGAATCTGAATCGTTTATTCAAAGGAATCAGCTGGTTTTATAGATTTTTCTAAGGCACAGTGTTTCCTTATATGGCGTGACCTATCTCGTGTTGCCACACCAGCAGCACACTTTCTCAATATCCCTTTATGGGGTGGTCACTCGCTGTTCATTTATCCATCAGCTCCCCGCAGGCTCCTCTCCGTAGGGCTCTGCTGTGTGACACCTCCTCCCCCCAGGATCCGGTGGAGACAAACCTCTGTGTGCCACCATGTGCTCCTTTGTGCTGCCATGTGCCTCTGCAGGCGGGTTTTACAGCTCACAACCCAATTCTATCTTATAATGCCCCATATGTTACTTGCCTTAGCCTTATCTTCAGGCTTGCTGACTTCTAGAACAGAATCTAGAATTCAGTTAAACCCTGAGTCAAAGGGCTTCAGGTTGGAACATCTTTCTTGCTTCCAAGAGCCTTGCATCCTTTTCTGAACACCGGCAAAGCTTCCAGAAAAAGTCCTTCAATACAGATCCTTACTCCAAACAGCCACCTCATGATTATGGGAATGTAAATTGTTGCAGAGACTGTCACTTTTTCTCTTCTAATACTCCAGGCATGTAGAAACAAGCTACGCTATTATATAGACTTTTCTAATATCAGGGATCTCAACTTTCTTACTTAGGGGGTGTGACCATCTTAAGTATTCTGCATGGTCTTTAAGTGTTTCTGGTATCAAGTTTTCAAGACAACTGATGTCAGGAAGAGCAGAGACTGAACAACCAAGGCATTTTCATCCAGAATTTTTGGACTTAGACATCTCTACAGGAAATTACATTAAGGATACCAAGACTTTTTTCAATCTAGCTCCTACTGTCTCTTTATTTATAGCTAATTAAACATTTTTTGGCTGGTAGCTACTACCAAAGAAGCAAAAATGTAATTATGAAAACACTTTCCAAATAAGAAACTTTGTTTTATTTTGGAGAGCTCTGGTTGGGGAAGAGATCTAAAATAACTAATATCTAAAATATTCAGGAGCTGGACTCAATGATCCTTATGCGACATTTCAAACTCAGGATATTCTATGATTCTATTCTATTTATCTATAATTTATTAATCTATTTTTTCTATCATCCACTTATCTTTCAGTATGATCTCATTAATTCATTGGAAGAGAGTTACAGTGATTTTATTTAGGTCAGAAATACATGGGAAGGAATAAATTATGCTATTTCCTGTAATTCATAGTTTACTACTGCTAGATTTTTTTAAAAAATAAAGGAATATCCTAACATACTTGGTTAATCAGGAAAGAATTTCAGGGAGAGAGAAGGATACATCTTTCATATATCCACACTTGGCAGCAATTAATATCTTTGCTGAGATGTCCAAGCAGTCCTGGCATGAGCACTAGTATTGACTGCTTATTTCACATTTGTTCAGATTTTCTTCAGAAACTGTTCTTACAGATAGTAATGCCTTGAAATGCTCTGAAAAGAAACACATTAACAAGTCATCATGAAAATCCAACAGTTTGAGTGACTCTCCAATTACCTTAGGTGCATGACATTTTTTTACCCAGAGCAGGAACACTTTCCTACGCAATGAGTAGCAAAACTTTATACTGAAAAATGTTTGGGGAAATGAAGAAAACACATCACTAACTTTCCTATTAAGAAAAGTACTCAAATCTAATATTCTTCAGAAAAAAAAAAAGTGCTCCTTTTTTAGTTGTATGATCAATATATATTTTAAAGTAATTATCTTATTTTATACCTTTGAAAGACATGACAGAATGACTATTAGTGAAATTGTGGTCATGGAAACAGATTGCACATTATTACACAGCTGGAATATAAACGTGTGCCAGTGTACTGTTTTTTTCTCTAAATTGGGTTTTCACTTGCAAGAAAATGGGGGTGTTGATTGTTTGTTTGCATGTTTGTCTTGAGGGAGGAAGTGAAAAATATGCAAGTAAAATTGCGAGGTAGTGAAAAGTGGAGATCCATATAAAATAATTCAACATAATAGTGTATTTGAAATCTGAGGTTTGGTGTTGTTAATACAAACCAGTGGCATTTAACACCTTAAGTAATGAAAATATTAAACTATTTGATGACAGTAAAACAGCAGTAATAACACAAAGAACTGAAAATGAGACAGAAAAAAATTGTCTTTGTCAGACAATAATTCAATGCACTGTTCTGCTACCAATGAACAAACCTCAGGGGTGTAACTATTTCCATGCAGCCAGGGAATATTCAGTGGTTATAAGTCCCACTGTCTCTTTTAACATAAGTGGCAAAATAAATAAACTGGGGGCAGAACATGGGACACCCATAACCAAACAAACAGAAACTTTATATGAATTTAATTAAGAGATTTAGCATTGCTCACTTGCCCTCCAATAAAAAAATTTGACTGAAAATTTATGTCACTGAATCCTAAAGCATTGGATGTTCTAATTAAAACTATAAATAACAAGCAAATATAATGTATTCTTTTTATAAGCTATTTTGCTATAATTTTTACAGAATTTCTCAGTAGCGTTATTGCTCTACATCTGTAAGCAGCAAATCTGCTACTCCAACCCTCTGTAATTTTTAGACTCACCAAAAAAAGAAAAATGGAATAAAAAATAAGGGAAGAAAAAAAAAAGTAGAGCCTTTATCTTGTGTGGAGCCCCAAGGAAGTTTGGAGGTAACCACATATTGAGATCTTTCCCAAACAAAACTCTTTGCAGGAAGCAACCATAATATTATGTGAATTCAGTACCTCAATAAGGTCTCAGGAAAGAAGGACTCCATTGATTTTAAGAAAGGGTACAAATTTCCCTGGAGTAAAGTACTTACTGTTGCATCCTTACACATTTACTGGCCAGCTGAGTAGAATCTTCCCCAGTGTCCAATAGATTCAATGCCAGATGGCTCCAAGAGGGAGTGGTGCTCACCAGGACTGAGCCCATGACTAAAGGTGGTAGCACCTCTGGGATAATGTATTTAAGAAGGGAAGATGCTGCTGTGCAAAAGCACCTGGGAACAGGAGTAAAAATAGTTTTCTCTCAACAATGCTGCAGACACCAGTGAAGAAAGAGGGGGAGGAGGTGCTTCAGGCAGCCGAGAAGAGATTCTCCTGCAGTCTAAATATGAAAATTAAAAGTGTCTGCATCCTGGGGCAAACACTGCAGTATAGATTCTGTAGATATCAAATGCAGAAGGTAGAGGAGAATGAGAGGATGTGACATGACTGTAGGTTCATGAGTAGAGTTCCCAAAAAAAGGAACAAAGAAGTTATCATGGCACATGGGTAATTTTGAACATTTCATTTTTTCAACTAAACAATTATTTAACATGAAGTGTATAACTTTTTCAGATATCATAAATTAATACTTTCATAATTTTATACCAATGCTAATTATTAGGGCTGCAGAGATTTTCTTTGATCTGATTTTAATTCAGCAAAAGGACATAGAAAACACATGTATTTATGAGATCTAATTGTCTGCTAGCATGCTTTTAGGATAAGGTAGAAAGAGCTATTAAATCAAGGCAGGCAGGCCTAGAACCAAAGATTTACTTACATGAGCTGTGATGTCACAATGAGTGTGGTTTAGTTATTTACAAATAGATATCTAACATTATTTGAGATACACTAGATCATCAGAGATATCTCATGTTGTTTGTAGTATTTCACAACCTTCAGGAGATCTGTAGCTTATTGGAAGGGCAACTAGAGGGCAGATAAGAACCAAGGGGATCTCATGTGCCACTGGTTACTATATTTATGTAACCGCATTGAACCCAACATGTCAGCTCTATTTCAGCAAAATCAATATTCTGATAACTTCTCTAGATTTTAAACAATAGTTGTCAGATAGGACTCCTGAAGGTTTAGAAGGATGTCCCTGCCTCTGTGAGTCAGAGAAGATTTTGGCAGGAAGCAGGTAGGGAAACTAGACTTATCAGAAGTCTAATCTAGGTAGCAGCAGGGCTGACCAGGGAAAGCCTATTAACTTTAGATATCTACATCAAGAACCACTATTTATTAATTTATTATTTGGGTCATATTTACACCAATGCTTTCCATATAGAATAACTTGCCTTTCCAGAGCTGGTAGGCTTGTGCTAAGAAAAGTACTCTATAGGGGGTTTAGTTAATTTTGTAGCTAAGCCATAGGACTATTTGAAGTTTTGCCATAAAAACTCTGCATAGGTGCTGGAAAAGGAAAAAAATGAAAGGTCATGCCATATCTATAAAACCACCCAACAAAAAACTTATCAAATTATATTCAAATTACCAGATACAATCTATTGAGAAACACCCCAAAAATGTCCTAAACAGAGATAAAATTACATTGATATAATATTATTAAAGACACTAATTGTACTTCAACATTCAATTTAATTAGATCCAGAAATGAAAAGCTGCATTTTACGTATTACGTAGCTGTGTTTAGTAGTTGTCTTTTAGTCTTTAGGGATGTGTTTTCTTAAGGTATATACAAACTGAAAATTGATCTGCCTGGTAACAGGATTGCAGGAATTAATTCTCAGCTTTGTTTACAAGAATTGTAAGAAGCAAATTCTCTGCTGGCCTAGCTTCATTTGAAGTCATTGAAATAATGTCAGGAGAGAATGTGACAGTGGTTCCAAGTGTATTTTGTGATTATTTTAACTATCATTAGATATTTTATTTTAAATATATGGTTGTGTGTCCTGGTTTGGTTTTTTTAGCAACATTTTCTCTTAAATATATAATTTTCTATATCATCTTTTTCCATCCCAACATAATATATTTCAAAGAATGGCTAATTTTTCCTGGCTAATTTCTACAGTCTTGCAGGCCACCTTTAGTATGTTGGACTTAGTATGTTTATTTTTCCACTGTAATTACATCCTGCCTAATTTCTATTACTCTTTACATATATAATGCCCAAATTTTCAAAATAACTTAAAATACAGAATTTTTATTCAGCTCCACTGAGGGTGATTCTTCATTAGCATATACAGTGATGTTAAGTGGTGTACCTATGTCTCCTAGAAGTTTTTAGAAAAGTGCTGCCTGCTTTTCTAGCATGAGTGAGTGTGTGCGTGTACGTACATGTTGGTTGTTTTTCCCTAACTACAGTACAATGTGATATGAACTTTGAAGTGTCATCTCTTTAAAGGGTAATATAATTGAGTGTTGGCTCCAAACACCACTTAGCGATTATGATCCGATCTGTATACTATACAAATAGCTAATTGTTTAACCTGACATTTCTCATCTATATGAAGGAAATGGATAAGAAATCTGACCTTTATTTGAATAATAATTTCATTTGAATTTCCCAAACTAATCATCATCATTTCATACTATTTACTTCTGTTATGTACCTACATTTGGCGGCAACAATGTGAATAACAATACTTGTTATTTTCTAATTACGTTTCAGTCCACAAGATAAAAAATGAAAAATATTTAATAAAGCTTGTAAATCACCAGCTATTCTAAAACTAATGACACTTCTCTGCAGTCCATTCCAGGAATCATATCTGATCTCAATGGTCATTATCTATCCTCATCCTATGTTTAAGGTAATTAGGGCTTTTAAGCCAACAGACACAGCAGTTTGTGGAGCAGTTCCTAGGCTCTGCTTTGCATTCTTCTAAATCTTCTAGGAACTTTGTCCAAGATCACTGCAAAACTTGTGGGAGGTCTCTGAGAAATATCAAAGTGCCTGCTGCTGACAGAGAAGTATTACCTTGGGATGCTATGACTGCCAGCCTCTGGCAGCTTCTAACAAGCTCAGCGAGCCGTCCTTGACAAAAGGTTAGGAATGGTCAGGCATCCTTGCAGCAGGTGCAACGGAGGTGCCATAAGAGCTGGTCTTGAGCATGGCTCATGGAAGCACCTAACAGATGTAGCCTTCTGTGCAAAAAGGGGCCAGGACTCTGCTCACTACAGCATAAGTGTACTCAGGGGTGGGCGATCAGGCACTGCAGAGCAGCCACTGCAGCAGCCCTGCCTGTAACATCAGAGGCTTTGACCCAGACCAAGTTTCTGGGGGAGGACACAGCTCAGCAGCACTAGAGCTGTAGGGAGTACCTGTAGCAAGGAGGAACCTTTCTTGTCTGCAGATGGGCATGCTGGAGGGCTACTTGTGTTGAGAAATAAAGAAGCTGGAGAGCAGTGGATTGTCTCATCTCTGGTGCTACAGAGATTGACTGGATCTTCTCTAAAACCTGTCAGCCTCAAAAGCCTGAGTTCAGAATCCTGAGAGAAAGGAAAAAAATAAGTAACAGGATCACAGCTCTGGACTTTTCAGAGAAGACTTCAGAGACCTGATGGTAAGAGTTCAACAGCAGACAGTCATAGAGGGAAGAGGGGTCTAGGAATGCTGATTTGTTTTATGGGTTTTCTTGGGGGTTTGGTCTTGTGTACATGTGTGTATAAATTCACCTTCAAGATCAAGGATTGTCTATCATGATGACTATTATCAAGCAAAGGTGGCAGCAGGCCTGAATGGATGAAAAAAGTAATCCTCATTTCAAATATAAGTTACAAAAAAAGATGTGGAAGCAGAAGGAATATAGAGACACTGTCTTAGCATGTGGGGATGAGATTTAAAAGGCTAAAGCCCATCTGATATTGAATCTGACAAAGGTTGTGAAGGGCAGTGGGAAGGGCATCTACTGCTAAATCTACAGCAGTAAAAGGAACTTTGGAAAATGTGGGGTCTTGTCTGTATGGAGCAGAGGAAATTGTGCCAAAGGAATTGGAGTCATTGACTATTTTGGCCTGTTCCTTCACCTTGGCCTTACTGCTAAGACTTGCCTCCAGAAGTCTCAGGCCCCTGAGGCCCATGGGGAGGTCTAGAGCAAAGACAGGCTGGAAAGCTGGACTGGATAATCATAGGCCCTTCTAAGCTCAACCAGTATGCAAGTCTGATGTCAATTTATAAGACAGGTAATTCCATAAGGGAGACATTTCAAATATTTTAGGTATTTACCTAATTATGTTAAGGTAAAGGAAATAGACAATTTTTGGATCAAATTTTTTTTCTTCCAGAGGACTCCAGGGAGAGGTACTGAAATAAAAAATGGGAACTATATTCTTTTAACAATTGAATACTTTTTCAAGTCTTATGTTTTAGTATTCATACATGACTAGCTTCTTGATAGATATCTTTGCTAACAGCTCATCTAATTTTATCCGTCACTTCATGACACCTTACAAAATACTTGATGTAAAAAGAAAATAGATCTTATTTTTGAAAACTGGTGCTTATCATTCCAAAAGAATTTATATTTAAATTAATTGAATAAATGAATTAATTATGGGAAGTCATTTTCTTGCACATATGAAAGAAGAAACTGTTTATTATGGGAAACATTTCCTTGAAATATATTTTTCATCATTAGAAATAATTAAAATTCAAAACAGCTCTGTCAAGTAATTTCTTTCACAAAATATAGTATCTTCAAGACATAAAAACTTACATTAGAAAGCTTTTCATAAACCTCTTACAAATATTTCATTAATTTAATGTCAACAGTTTTTCTTGATGGTGCAATTTTTTCTTTTTAAATAAATAATAACCTTTTTATAAGTCAATGCCTACTAAAGAATTTGACAGGCCATTTTGTGTTATTTTGGTAATGACTAACTAGGTTTACAGAAAAAAAAATACAGTTGAAATGATCCTTGTGGAAAAACAGTAAAAAAAAATTCTTTCTGTATTCAGGAAAAGAAAAACTAATTTGTAAAACGTGCAGTCTAAACTTATTACCTTAACAGGCAAACTATATATGTAGTAAGATATTTTTAATGGGGGTGAAAATTCAGGAGGAAAACACTATTATCTTTAACTTAAGTTTCCTAAGGCAAAAAAAAATATTTAAGTACTACCAGAAGATTTATTTACTGATAATATCTATTAATTTTCTTTTTTCTGTGTGGGTTTTGGATTTTTTAATTTCCTNGGGGGAGGGAGGGGGAATGGAATTTAAAAGTTTGCATAATGAAATGTATATTAAAAACAAGGTAAAATTATTCTCTGGCCTTATAGAAAAAGACAGTTAAACTGAGCAGATTTTTTTCCCACTGATTTTATTGCCATGTAGAATCTGCCCATACATCTAAACTTTCTTTCTTGCCACTAGCTTTTAACCACAACCTTAAGGGAAGATATATTGAGATTATGTCCTTCAGGGATATAGGAGGGTTTTGAAGTTTTGATGGGCACACATTGACATGTAGATTAAGATAATTTGATTTTTAAATTAAACTCTATTTAGTTAGGTATTTATAAAAATTAAAATTGGAAATTAAAAATTAATTTCATGATGATTAATTTTACTTTTAAAGAAAGGCTAGAAATACAAAGCATTGGATATTAAATCTTCATGCTATCTAACTGAATCAGCCCTGATTCAGTTGAAAACCAGACTGTAGGTCTGACACAAATCTAAGACTGAATCCTAATACATATCTACCCTGAGAGAGCCGGAATTGCATTATTTGGCAAGCACTGATGTTGCTGCCTTTGAACATTCTGAGAGGTATTAGTCTCTTATTAAAGGATGGTACAATTTGAGGTCTTGCTCTCAATCATCTTCTCCATTGGCCTTATTTAACTTATTATTACAATCATCTACCTGGGGTTATCAACCATAAATAAGAATGCCTAGATACTACCATTTACATTTTTTTATCTCTGAAGCATGAGAGAAAAGCAGAAAACTCTTTTATTAAGCAAATCTAGCCATCTAAATAACTTTGAGAACGTAAATTATTCTTTTCTAGGTCATTTGGAATTTGTACTCACAACCCTGTCTCCATATTTACCTTTGCAAACAGTGGGGGAAAAGCAGACAAAGAACAAATCCAGTCAAATCCAGACTGATCATTTTTGGCATCAGTTTTTGTCACTTTTAAAGGGTATCCACCATTAAAATGAAGACTTTAGGGTAGAAAACATGCTTCCTTTAGCCTGACAGGATAACCAGCAATTGTTTTAAGTGCAGTGGCCACCATCAGACATTCACATGCTTAACTTGTTCCAAATACCTGAATTATATAGTACAGAACTAAAGGCAGAATTACCCCCAAAGGATGTCACTTTAAGAGTTTCTGCCTTTCAGTTGCAGCAGAAATGATTCATAGTTTAAATTAAGAACTTCTAGAATCCTGGAGGGTGAAGCTACCTCATTGGCTTCTGTGATTCTCAGAAGTAATTTTTCTTTCTCTGTCAGTGCTATAAAATCCATGGCAGACTTAAGCTTTCATAGAGGACAGGGAGAACAAAACCTATGTTGGGACAGCTTTGAGAATTAAACCTGGGAGTAGGGGGGACAAATGTTGCTAGACTTCCTTTTGCAAACTATGCAGAAATATTCAAGATCATTTGCATCTTTTTCTCCCTGTTGACTGTTTAATATGTTCATTCCTACTACTCCTCTGCTTCCTATGTTCTACCCACAATTAAGATAATGTGTTCACTTACCTTATTGGCAAGACAGTGCCCATGAAGACTTACGTGTTACATAAATACTCCAACGGTATAATTGGAGAGCAATGGAAAATTAATTTTTCAGTCCCTTGCTTTGTTATAGTCTCCAAAAGAAGGAAGTGTAATTAGAGCTGTTGAGCTGCATAGAAAATTGATAATATTATTTGCAAAATTTGGACTGAGGCAACATCACAAATGTATTCACAGTGAAGAAAAAGTTGCAATACCCTGGAAAAACCTACCTCTTTTCACATGCCCTTCCCAAATTTGTTTTTATCACTTCTCTGTTACTGTGCAGAGCTTCTCTTCTCAACTTCAGTTTACACAAATGACCATCACATGGTTTAATAGAAATGGAGTGAATATAAATGAGGCTTTTTTGGTTAATTTTGGTGAGCAGATCATCAGACATTAATTTCAGACAAACCTATTTCCAACCAACTATTCAAAAACAAATATTCGGAAAAATAATGACTATAAAAAGAGAAATCTAATTATTTTTCAAATACTCCTTGCATTTGTCATATGCTCTTGAAACTTTTGGATGGAATTGAAATCTGCTTTTAAACATTTTTGCATAGATTTCTTTCTCTCAAGTATAGTTTTATTTTAAGAAAGCTAAATGGAGATAAAGATGCAGAAACTGAGACTTGTGAAGGGGAAGGGAACAAAGATGTAATCCTAACACATATTTCTAAGCACAACCAGTTCACAGTGAACTTGTATTTTGTTGTCTTTTCTGCATACTTATACTACATTATCTCCTGACTCAGTATTTTTGTCTAAACAATCCATCTCATACCATAGGTTTCTGCTAATTTCAGTAGACTTCCCATTTACTTCTGTCTTCGAATGTAACATAAAATAAATTTTTACATATCTTTGCTTTCAAGTGCATGGTCCTCATTTTCTTTCTCTTAATACACTATGATCCTTTAATTTCACAAAAGGTCCCTCTTTTTCTCTTTCCCAAGTGAAAACGAATTCCAGCATAGGATCTTGCTTCATATAGTGCTATTTTGAAATACTACCACCATATCATACACTAAACTGTAATATTTCTAATTGTGTTTTACAGAGGAAGCAGAGAACAGATTCAAAATAAAATTTGCAAATTACTTTCTTTCACAGTGTGATTTCCATTGCATTGCCACCTAGAAATATTTTAACACTAGACACTACGTTAAAAAAGTCATACCAAACAAAGTGAATTATCTTCCTTTAGTAGAATGGTACTGGCATGCTGAAACATTACCATCTTACAATATAATGAAAATTATGTTAGTACTAAATAGGGTATTTAAAAGAGTTGCAAAAAAAAGCTGTAAAAACTGTGGGGTACCATAGAATGTTTAATTTTTAGCTATCCTAGCAAAAGAAAGTAAAAAATACCTTGTTTTCAAACTTATGCAAGACCACAATCATTATCAATAATGCTTTGCACCAAGCTCTGACTCTTGGTTTGTGAGCTTATGAGATGATCTTGTTATTATTTCAAATTAATTTTTCTGTATCTGTATAAAATAAATGTCATTTATTATCCCTCAACAAAATTTCTTGAAACAAAAAAACAAAATTGAAAAAATAGTAATCAAATTCAAAATAATTTATTTTTTTCCCCAATATGTTTATAAACATATTGCTCAGTAGGATATCGTGTAGTATATGTTTATGAAAAGCACACAGAGAAATAAGGGAACTGAATTGCATTACACTCCTTAGTATCTCCTTTGAAGACATGCATTTGTCCATAGGGCTTAATCTTCTCCACTGGTAAGACAAAAAGTCTTGCTTGGTAACAAACTGTGCCTCCCTAAAGTGCATTTAGGAGACTGGAAAAGCCATAATCATAAAAATTCTGAGAACAATTTCATCCTCACTAACAATTATGCATGACTATTTGGGATAAGAATATTACTGGGATGTTTTCGTAGAGGTTCAGACACCAGCTGTCAGCATATGACAATCTCTATACAATAAAATGGGGAGTTTAATGAAAAATTAAAACAATAAAACAACAAAATTTCTAAATTATACTTGCTAAAACAGAAGTTCCTAAAGAATATAGAGTTTATTCAGGTGGATATCTGTCATTTGAGTCTTCTCTTAACCTTTTAAAATTATCTTAAAACAGTTTTTAGTGCTCCTCATTCAGTAATTAAATATAAAGCAGCATATTCTGGGCTGCTCTGTTGACTCGTTCTTATCAGACAACAGAGCCCTAAGAAAGTCTTGTGATTTGGTAAAACACCAAGGAATTGTGGCACATGATTATCAGAGCACTTTTGGGAAGGCAAGCCTTGTTCACTGTGCACAACCACTGGCACTGACACATAAGAGTGAAAGCTGTGTATAAAAAGCTACTTTGTCTTTCACCCATTTCCTATAATATTTTCACTGGTACCATTCATAGCCTTTTTATATTGAGTGATTGGACATGAAGTGCAACAGAAAGCTTCTCACAAATACATGCACATAACTCCTGGAAAGAAGATACACCATCAACAGCAGCAAAAAGCAGGCCTCCTGACCATTGCCAAGGAAACAGGGACACAAATTGCCAAGGACCAGGCAGAACTGGCTGGGTGTTTGCAGCACAGAGCTATTCCACAATAACTGTCCATGTCTGTGCTTCAACACCTCATAGCAGAGGCAGCTTATTCCTCTTTCCTTAATGTCAAGCTTCCTTTCTTATAACTGTGTCTGATGAGGCTAAATTATTTGAAATAGAGTATATTTGCCTAAAAGTATAAATTAATGGTCTAGTCTTACTGCAGACTGGCAATTTGCAGGGAGTTATGGGAAGAACCCATTTCTAATGTATGATACTCATTAGGAACATTTAAATGCCTCTTTGTATTTATAGATTGCAAGAGAATTTATGTTCATTTCCCTAATTCCTTCCACCTGAGGATATTAAAGCTCCTCACAAAATTGTATAAAGCCTCGCTGCTCTCTTTATGGTAAGTAAATATAATTACCCTCTTGTTTCTGATAGAGAAATTGGAACTTTGGGAAGACTGACTTGAACTAATGTAGTAGTGGTGAAATTCTAGGCTATATCATATTTTTCTAATGCATTAAAGTTCTATCCCTTTAATTTGTTGAATACTTAATGTTGAAATTTGAATCAGGAATACTGAATTTGATATAAAGATATATAGCTGATATAAAGATAAATTCTATTTACTGGCAAGAACAGTATTAGTTCATAACTACTACCAGACAATAATTTACCAAAAAAGGACTGGAAATCTATTGAGGGTGGTTTAAATTTCAAAGTTTAATAAACTGGATGTCTTCAATTTGAAATAAGTAACTTGAGGCATCTTGAAGAGCCTGCTTTTTCAAAATATGTTGATTTCTTTAGTGTCCTTAGGGGTATGAGACACTCCAACACTGAAGCACCTTAATTCCTAGATTTTGGGGTGTTTTTTTAATCTCCAACATCATAGGAGCAAATAATTCCTGTTTCATATGATATTTACGCAGTACCTATTTCAGTGGAACAACTGTAGTGTAATAAGTAATATCTCATAAAAATTTTGCCATTATACAATATAACAGCTTCTTTAAAATAATATATTCTTTAAAACTATTTGCTACTTTCTTTTATACTAATAATCAAAATAATGTTAAAATGATTAACAGAGCAATAATAAATATAAATAGAATGTTGTACCTTAAAATTGTCAATATTAATACACACTAACACTTTTAATTCCAACTTCTAATAATAATATTTATAATCAGAAGTGTCTGGCATAAAAAAAGCATAACACTTTACTTTGGGGGGCAGTTTTTAAATTGGCCTATATAATCTCTTTTTCCAGTAACTTTATTATTTAAAATTCATATGATTTTTATATAATGTTTAGCTCCACAAGAACATGAGCATTTTATAATTCATACAAGAAATACTGGCCTGCAAGCAATACCATATTAACACAAGCCTTTGTCCTGTGTGAAAACGAAATTATTAATATTAAAATGAAGAAAGAAGAAATAACCATCACAAGACACAATAAAATGCCATTTTATTATGGCATTGTCTTTTTAGGCACAAAGCATCCTATTGCTTGTTATTTCTTCTGTTTCAAGTAGTTTTAGCCCATGCTTAAAAGGGAAGAAATAATTACCTTTTTTCAACTTTTTTTTTTCTCATTTATATTTAAAACTCTGGCCTTCTGCTGAAACAGATAACCTTTCCTTCCTGAGATAACATTAAAGTAACATTCTTCCCACTTGGAAGATCTGTATGCTTAGAGACCACTGCCATTGTATATTCACCTGGAATCCAGCTATGAAATCCTGCAACACACTTGTTCTCTGGTAAAAGTCATAAACCAACAAGGTAGTGAACAACTATCAGAGTGACATTGGGTTCAATAACACAGAAAGCAGATTATGAATAAACATTTCAGCATCTTCCACAGGCAATCCAGTTTTTCATTTATAGTTAAAAGCTGCATGGTTGTGAGTTGTGGATGAAGTTTTTATTTAATTGCAAGTATAATTTATGCCTGAGCATGGGCTACTTAGGACTTAGGGATTTTATTTTTTTTTTTTTTTTTTAAATAATTAACTACTTGACGTATTTGACTTCTTCATATTGTGAAGCCATTTGATTTCAAATACACACCAAACTCTGCAATGTTTTGGTTCATAACTTCATGTGAAAGATCATATAATTTTCCGAGTGAACCCATTCAACTTCTTTGCATTTTTGCTCACTTACACACTTATATCTATGATATTCAGTAAGCAGTGGTAAATTCTGAACATATTACTTTTTTCCACTGTTTACTAAAAGGGATTAATAAAAATCAGCATTTCACTACAGATTTTGGGTATTCATAATCACTTCAACTTCATAGTATAGAGTAAAAGTATACGTTTTCTTGGGTAAATGACACATACACTAATAGTTAGCAAAAGCCCAAAAGGCATTCTGAGGTTTTTCATAGGTAAAGAGGAAAAGTGGTGAAAATCTCTCTCTATATGGCTCTCAGTGGTGTGTCAGAGCTGTCTTTTAGCACAGGCAGCGAGACTTTTACAATGATCATAACAGTAACTCATAACTCAATTGCAGTATGTTTTTTATCTTTTTTACAGCACAAAGAAGAGTGAGGAAATTTTGTCATTAATCTCTAAAACCACTCACCTTATCACCATGATTTAAACATTTGCAAGGAATGATGAATATTACGGTTTCTAAGACATGCTTTGGTAAGCATGGCTTCCCAGAGTGGACATGTGCAGAGTGTGTCCAGAGGAAGGTGACCAAGACGGTGAAAGGCCTTGAGGGCAAGACTTACAAGGAGCAGCTGAGGTCACTTGGCTTATTCAACTTGGATAAGACTAAGAGGTGATCCCATCTCAGTCTACAACTTCCTGAAGGTTGGCAGCACAGAGTGAGATGCTGATCTCTCTCTGTGTGGTAGGACACAAGGAAATGGAATGAGGCTGCATCAGAAGTCCAGAATGGACATCGTTCTTCACTGAGGGGGGTGACTGGATACTGGAACAGGCTCTCCAGAGAAGGGTCATGACACCAAGCCTGTCAGAGTCCAAGGAGCATCAGGACAATGAACTTAGTCCTAAGAGGAGAAGGGCATTGGATTCAATGATCCTTATGGGTCACCTTCAGCTTGCAGTATTCTCTGTCCTGAGAAATTCTTTGTCCTGGAGCTACTTATTTACTGGGCTGTCAGCCAAGCACAGTCAGACTAAAAAAATAGAAGGCATTTATCCATTATCTGTTATTTACACAGAAATGTAAAACACAACAGTGCAGAGTAATGAAGAGTAATTATTTTAAGTAATGAAAGGGTGGTTAAGAAAGAAAGAATCCTAGCACATTTCTAGACATCATTTTAAAAAGAGGACAAATTTCTCACTATCAAATAGTAACACTGCTTTATAATCATAGGAAATGCTGTATAGTGGAAAGGGTTGAGAAACATCATTTACAAAAAGAAAACCTCCATCCCAGAAATACAGCACTTATTCACTCAAAGAGAAACAGCACTAGACAAAAATTTCGCTTTTCAAAACTTAGTTGTCCTGAGATGCACAGCACAAAATCTTAATTGTTAGGAGTAGGCCTAATAATTTTGCATTCAAAAAAAGCTGCAATAGTTCCTGTAAACAAAAGAGAAGTCTGATTAACTTTGGGTGATAACAAAGGATTTGAAAATGCTCACAGGAGAGGCAGAGCACTGTTAGCATGTTAAATCAAGTTTTCATTTACAGTTTTGTCAGTGAAAGCAACTATTCCTATGGCTTGTAATAACTTTTCAATTACACATTTTAGCTGGAGACCACAATTATGTGCCAGTTTGTGAAGTGCCTAGTGAATATAGACAAAGCTGAGAAGTATATGCTGTCCAATGTAAATGTGTTTGCAAGCTTGGGTGAAAGTTCATAGTGGAAAGAGGCTGTAAGAATACAAAAGCAAGGAAGATGAAATAAAGTTGTATGTTAATCCAGACTAACTCCACAAAACATAAGACACATCTTTTCTTTTGTTGAAGTCCATCTGGAACATGGGAGTTTGAAATCCAGAATCAAGAAGTAAAAACTGGAATTTTAAAACATTAGGATGAAATGGATTAGGCCATGGTCTTCAGTCCTGACTTGTACATCCTGTGTAATGAAAATGTACCCACAGTGTGGAGGTTCTAGGCATGATTCTCACCAGATTAACAAATAGTGGTGCAAATGGAAATCAGGAATGCAAGTGAAGTCCCTTTCTTCAGGGAGGTTCGGGCCTGTTTGGAAAACAATAATAAAACCACAGTTTTATGTCCCTCAGTGGAAGGATGAAATACCAAATCTTAATATTAGTAAATCTCTAAATTGTCTTCCTATTAAAACTTATTAAAACTTTAACTTCATGTGAAGCAAATTAGTGTTGAGAATGTTTTATTTCTCCTTGAACAAATATCCAACACATGGGGATATTAGTGTACCTGAAAGACAGATGAAGTTCCTTTAGATATTTTTTTTACAAAAATATTTTGTTCAGTGATGTTTTGCTAAAATATCACTGTTCAAAAAGAAAGCTCTTTGGTGAAGACGAAAGTAATTTTCCAACTGACTACAGCAGAGTTATATTTGCTCTATCTTCAGGCTATCAAAACATATTTACAAGGACTTCAAGACTGAAAAACACCTATTTTGACTTGAATGATTACACAATTTCATATACCAGACTAATTTAATCAACCCCATTCTCTGCACACATTTAAGTCATCCATAAAAGTATTTTAACTCTCTCACATCACACTGTGCAATCCTGTAGAACCTGAGCATAATATATTGTTCTTGACATGACATTCCTTGTGAAACCTCTTATGTAGCTATAGTAATTTGCAGGAAATTACAGTCTTTTGCAAAGCAATAATATTGCTTAAAAATAAAGATGATAATTTATTTCAATTATAAACTGGTCTTATATAACAAGAAATAATCATTTTCAGTTTCCAGAGGACACCTTTGATGTACACTAAACATATTCCTGAGACACATCTACTAGTTCAGACTGCCTTTGCAGCACACTATATTGGAGTTGTAGATTATTAAAGTAACACAGCAGGGTAAAAAGCCAATGCTAACTTGACAAGGACTTGCTAAAAGCAGTTCTTAAAGAAATTCTAACACGTCTCAGACACTGCTATTAGGAATATTTTTTTTAGAGAACTTCACCTCCACACAGAGTATCAAATGTTCTTATTATATTTTGAATATGTGTTTGCATTGTAAAGGAGATTGTCTAGAGGCATAGTCTGGAATCTTCTCTGCAATATATCTTGCAATAAAGATGTAGGATGAAAAAAAAAGTAAAAGATTGTCAATAATTCAGTACCTTTGATGCTGGCCTGTATATTCCTATTCAAAGTGAAAAAGACCTGCATATATTTTGAGATCCATGTGATATTTAGTAACACTCTTTAGTGTCAAGCACCCATAAAATAAGAAAAAAAGGAACAACTTTCCTTTACAAATCAAGTATTGCAAATGATTTCTCAGTTCATGGAAATGGATGGCTGCAAATGCAGCAGTTTTTGAAACCTGATACAATCTTTTAACCTCATCAGGAACACTCAATATGTTCCTTACTAAGAACTAAATTTTAAGCCATTGAATACAGTATCTCTCACTTAAAATGGTGCTAAAATTTCTGTAACACATAACTACTATTAGATTGACTGTCAGTTCTGTGAGTGAACCTCTTTCTCAAACAGGATTTTTCCTTTAGCACTGCTATTTTTATTAGCAGAATTCAGGTTTTGCTGATAGAATAGTGTTTAGTGGTTTTAAAATTATTTGCCTCCTGCACGACCATAGCAGAAAATCAGTTTTGTTTTAGGGCATGAAGATCACTGTGCACAATTATGCAATACAGCTAGTGTTCAGTAGGAAATAGAAGTCATATTTACTTGCAAAGAGTTTACCACAGAAAGTTTGTTCCTCAGTAGCCCTCTGGGTTGAATCTAGGCTTAGTACATCGCAAACCTCTAAAGCATTTTGCCTAAATATGTCAGTATAGAGACTGTTGGGCCAGTTTCCAGGACTAACTTGACAGAATGAGAATGACCTCTTAAGACAATAAAAATATTTAGAATACAGATTGTCTATTAGTGCATACACACTGCGTTTGGGATTGCTTATATCCACACAACAACACTCTCTCATCCACATCATGTAGCTGCTGACCAAACTGTGCGATAGCAATACCTTCAATTTTTCCAATGTTGGTTACACCAGTACTTTATGCTGGTGTTTACCAATAACATTTTGGTTTCTTGCACTGTTTTTTGGGGGGGAGGTTCCCTTTACCTTTTCTTTTGATTTTTTTGGCTTTTTTTCCCTGTCTTACGAGTTTTGGGNTTTTTTTTTTTTTAGTATGATATTCATTAAGTGACAGCTGTATGTTTGAACTGTTCTTGCTTTATCCTGTTTTAGGAACATTACTTCCATGTTTCAATTACAGCTTTCTTCTGGACAATTTGTACTCTTTGCTGTGTTAGAAACTGGCTGAGTGGTCGAGCCCAGAGAGGAGTGGTGAATGCAGTTACACCCATCTGGCAGCTGGTCACAAGTGGTTGTGAGACTGGCAAAAATTATTAGTGGCTCAAAACAACTGAAATGGAAGCTCAAGGAAAGAAAAAAAAAATAGTTTTCTATGAGCTGATTTCAAATTACCTTAGCTATCAAACTTCTAAGCTGGTATGCAGTAACTTCCTTCTAGGCAGTAAATGGTGTTTGACTCAGTTCTGCATATGTCAGCAAATTTTATCACATTTAGCAGGAAAAATAGATTTACATACAGAATAATTTTCTGCAGTGAATGGGCTATATTTTTTTAGCATCTGACCAAGGAAACATGTAACTCTAAACATTCTGATACAAGGCAATGTGGACTCACAACTCACTTGGATGCCTCAGGTCTTTCTTTCTTATGACTCATCACTATGCAGTTTTCACATACCCTGACTCAAGAATTAAAAATGAAATTAGGGACTCACCATTTCTTTGCAGTGTAGCAGGATCATCTAATCAGTCCTGTTATGTAAACAAGTGAGAATAGTAAGTTATGTTCTAAAACATTAAAATTACTACAAAAGAAAAACTGCAGTAATCACACTAGCCACCAAGGTCAACACATTCAAACAGACCATTCCTTATTTATTCACAGAGATCATTTGAATGTGTCTCTTTCATAATTTCAGCCAAAAAAAAAGAAAATCCTCAATACAATATTTACAGACTGCTTATAAGAGCTGCCAGGACAAAATGATGACCAAGTCTAAGAAGGTTGCAAAGCCATACAGCTCCATCTCATCAACGTGAAATTAATGTTAAAATTTTCTTAGCTACTTCCTCTGCAAAGGTGACTCTTAGTCAGAAACCTGCTTCACAGGCCATGACCTCTTCCCTGACATGCAATCTTACTAGGTTCAATGTAGGCCTATGCAGAAACCTGCTCCATAATACAGGTTTTATTTTTTGAGAAAACATCTGTAGCAAAAGTTAAGAGCACAGTCTCATAGGTTGCACAGACATACACACACAAAAGTTAAGTTCTAAATTTCACAATTTGTGTAAGAAAAATTTCCAAAATAGGCTTTCCAGTCTCCATAATTTATGAATCTCTATTTACTGTCTCTACTTTACATCATTTTTTATAACTCTTTGTAGGACTACAAGTGAATAAGTAGTTGTGGGATTATTTTGTTGTTCCTGTGAATGTTATTCACATTATGGGAGGTATTCTAATATATGTGACTGCATTTGCAAGTGGAGGGAGCAGGAGAGACAACATATTTGAATACAAAACCAACAGCTGAAATGTCTAAAAATAAAATAGGGACAGATGGAGGCTCCTAAGAAAGAAATTCTGGTAAAATCTCATGGATTTTTGTAGATATTTTTGTCAGAGATTAAATAACTCTTCATTTTTTAACTTTCAGTGAGTTTATATTACATCTTCATGCTACCAGTATAATATGCACAGTCAACAGAAAAACTTATTTGCATGTCTACTTGTGCTGCACAGCAAATTTTTTAGTATTCAACAATAAAACTCAGATACTGCAGATTTGTATGCGAGTAGATGTCTCTGAAGAGTTTTCACAATTGCAATATATATGAAGACATGAAAATATGTAATAAAATTACTTCAGTGAATTAAAAATAAAGGCAAATTCCTATACTGAATAAAGTCAGAAGTTATCAGGTAAAAATTAAATAATAAGAACTTATTTCTCATAATAATTAAAAGCCAGTAAAACATTTAAAACGTAATTAACTAAAAATTAGCCCCAAAAACTAATATCTCAGCAAAAACATAGTCTCAAAAAAAAAAAAATCCCAAACAGACATGATAAGAAAAATAAAGAAATCCTAAACAGAATGGAAAAAAGAAACATCAGTTTTATAAAATAATTAAGATCCTTCTGCCATGTAAATATTTAAGTGTTCCTATTATGTTGAACATATTTGCACTCCCCTAAAGAAATAAATTTTGCACTTGAAAACCGAAATGACCCTTGCTCAAGCAGTACAATCGATTAAAGACATAGATTACTATCAGTCTGCACCAAATTAATTTATTTGTAGAATGAAACTATTAAAAACCAGGAGTAACTTTCTCAGCAATTCTTTGAGTTGTGGACTTCAGTTAAACTTCCAGAATACGTGAAAGCAAATCACTATTCTGATTCTGTTTTTGAACAATTTTTACAGGATTGCTTTGTACAGAGGCTAAGTGGGAGCAGTCAATTGAAGACAGACAGTTTCCTAAAAATATTAATTTTTGTATTTAGATTTAATATAAACACGACTTGTATTTCTATGTGTGTAGGAAGTAATAAAATCAAGGGGAAAACAACAAATAAAATTTCTGGACTGAAATTGTCAGTTTCTGGGGAAAAGTGCAAAAAAAAGGACAGTAGATGTGAATGAAACCCTGAACTGAGAATCACATGTAGTATCTAAAATGTCTATTGAAAAAAAAAATCCACAAAAACCAAGAGCAACAAAAGGAAAAAAAGATAATCCTTTCTTGTCAAAGGTAGTGAAAATATGGAACATATTTATTTTTGTTTATTCCAGTACCTAAAAAATCCCTAGGGAGGGCCAATTGGGAAGTTGAGCAGAAAGTTCTGCAGAGTTGATAAGCGATGTGGACCTCTTGACCTTAGTGGGCCAGAAGGCCTGGGAACAGCAAACAAGAATTTGAAGAAGGAAGTAGAAGGACTGTTATGTATTACATTGTGCTGTGTTTAAAGGAAATCATGCAAGACGGTGGTTAAGCAATGTTGCTAGGAAACATGAATATGGCAGTTTTTACTAGGATAGTGAAAAATCTTGCCTGAAGGCTGTAAGAGTATATAAACCATGCTGTAGGAACAATAAATCGGCTTATGCTTGCACCAAGCACAGTGCTGTCTCCCAATCGCCATCAATCCCAAATGGGAACTTTGCATCGTACCAGACAGTAACATTTTAACATTACTGCTAGTGAATATTTATGCTAATTTTAGGAAGATAGTAAGGGATTCACTGTTATTTGTAGTTGTAGTCCCAAAATAACAGACCTCTGGCTCAGTCAGAGCTTTGTCCTTTTTATTCTTACACTGCCATGCATAAAAATAACACTGTGAAATAATGTGTTTGGTGGTTGACACTTAGTATCTTAATTTCCACTGCTAAGTAAATTTCTTGCTGCCAAGTTGTAAACCATTGAAATATAGGGCTTGTAATATAAGTGCTGCTACAACCTTGAATATAAGTGAGAAAATGACACAACTATAATTATGCTCTGTGAGAAACATAATAATGTATTCTGAACTCATAATTTGGTCATTTATTTTCTATAATTGCATTTTTACTTCCTCATTAAATGAACCTTTATAATTTTATAAACAGCATAGTCGTCTCTCTAAAACTTAGATTGGCTTCCCCTTTGCTAGCCCTGAATTTCATAGCTGTATACACCCTCCTTGTCTCCCTCTATTATTTCTGCAGTAATTTGAGACTGTGTGATACAAAAGTCTAAGGACCAGACTTGCAACTATAGACTGCAACTCCTTTAAAGAAAACCTCTAAACTTCCCCTGTACTTGATCTAAGTGTCTAATATATTTCAAAAATAAAATTTAAAAAAAAAAAAAAGGTCAAAACCTAATTCTAACAGAGGCCCAAACCCAGTGATGGGTTTTTCTTTATTTAACTTCAGCCAACCAAAAAAAGTAAAGCCTAAGGAAAAGCTAACTGTCACTTCTTTTTCTGAATCATCTCGTGATTAATGTGATTGAAGTGACTTCAGTGTGATTAATCAGCTTAGGTGACACTTATTTCTCTTTGCTGGAACCTGGAAAATGAGAAACTCTATCAGGGAACTCTTAAGGAAACCTCTCAGTCTGACCATTCTTGAGTCTCTCTGGCAGTCACACTCCCAAGGCCAGAGACTTTCACTGCTGGGACTGGAGCCCCTCCACAGCAGCAGCTCCAGTGACCCAAGGGGACCCCCTGCACGCCCCACTGAGACCCAGACAGAACAGGTTTCCTCACTAGCTCCATCCCAGGTTTCCCATCACAGTCTCAGATGTCTCATTCCATAAAGACATTTATTCGCTGTACAGTGACACAGAAACAGCTTGAGCTGGTGCTTCTGAGGAGGGACCCCCAACAAAGGAACCCCTGGGCTTTTATAGCCTCACAGTCTGTCCACAAGTGTCGCTCTTCCTCCTAGGGCCCTGCTCCTGCCCTCTCCATGTCCATCCAACTCGCTGGCTGTCACCCCCTTTCATCTCCTTTATTATCCAAAAGGTCTGCCCATTCACCTGGCTGGCACCACCCATCTTCATTCCCTTTGTTATCCCAAAGGTTGACAGTTCACAACCTCTTGTCTCAGGCTCCCATCCAAGCTCAATCTGCATATTCATCTGCAGCTTTCAGCCCAGCTACCTGGACAAGATGTACTCCTCAACAGCAGATAGATTACATTAGGAATGTAATCATTGGGAAGATTGCAGATTTAGGATGATGCTTCTCCTAAAAGAGATACATTTAGTCGAAATTCTAAGCTCTCTCATTAGTCTTACTTGTCTGTATTCACTTTTGTTTTGGCTTCTCAGGTGCAATAATGGATTTCAATTTGTGGTAACAGAAATATTTAAATAATTTAGTCTGACCTTCTGTTTAACTCAGACCATGAAATATCTTTCAGTTCCTTTTTCTTTTAATGACTGTGGCAATTTGTGCTATTCAGTTATTATAAACAAAGAATTTCTGGGGGAAGAAAAACCTTTCAAAAGCCTTCTATTTTTATATAATAGTCCTGATTCCAAACCTGACAAGACAGCAACTATTCACAGTACTCCTCAATTAACTCAGACGAAATAAAGTAAATAAAAAGTAAAAACAAACAAACAAAACTGAAAAACAGTCATTTATTTGAGCTGGTTTATTTATATCGATCAGTATCCACAACCCCCTTTTTTTTTTTCCCAGAATGAAGCAACGCCAAATCTAGACTTAAATAGTCATGCTTCAGTTGGTCCCCAAAAGATGCTCATCTCATGCTACATACAACCCTTTTCCTTTGACAATAACTTTGACTTCAGGTGTTTCCCGTACTGTGGAACTGTGAACAATTCGGAATACTCTGGAACTGTCAAACACATCTTTGTGCCACTACTACTGTTTGCAAAACTGTATTGCATATCTGATTAACAAAACAAGTCAGGATAAAAAGACCTGTGAATAACAGTCCTGCACAAGAAAACAGGTGCTATTTTTCTGAGAAAAAGTTTATTACAGACTTATAGGAGTTGATACAGTAATAGAACAAAAATGCACATGTAGGTCTCAATTTTCTTAATACCTGAAGTCTAGAGAAACTTCTTAGAAATATATTTGCAAGTTTCCTCCATTTATGCAGGTGCTGTTGTATATATTCCCAACCAAAAGACATGGTGTATTACTCAACAGATCTACAGATTGATCTAAAAAGGTCTAAACTATAGTTTTCACTTTTCATCATGCTTTTAAAGAAATGCATTCCCTATTCTGTCAAGGTAATCTGTTACATTGTCAGTAGACTAAGAATGCCAGTCTCTTTTAAATACACTCCCAAATTCAACAGGAATACAGACTGAATATTTTAAAGCTTTTAAAACTGTAATGCAATAAACCTAAATAAATATAATCTGAAAGTTGTCTGCGAATGTTTTCTCTTCCACTGTTATCTAATAGAATAATTATAGTGCAGCCTCAGATTTTATTCTCTGACCTCAAGTAACTGTCATTCTAAACCATGAGCAATCTACATAAGAAATTAAAACAACAAACCACACACATACAGAGACAACACACACACAAAAAAAAAAAAAAAAAAAAAAAAAAACCAAACTAAAAAAAAAAAAAAAAAAAAAAAAAAAAAAAAAAAAAAAAAAAAAAACACCACAACTAAGCAATGAAAAAGAAACCCTTGAACTCATTTCAAACACCCCACACAAAATACATGCAAGGCTGACTGAAAGAGATATAGAAAAAATGTCTACAAATTTCTGATAGGTAGGAGTAAAGGACATAGGGTTAGATTCTTCTTAGCCACACCCAGTGACATTACAAGAGTAAACGGGCATAAATTCAAGAAAATTCCAGTCAACCATAACAAAAAAGCTGTGATAGTGGTCAAACATTGAAATAGGTTGCTGAGAGAGGCTGTATTGTCTCCGCCCTTGGAGGTAATCAAAACCCACCTGAATATGATCCTGCATTGAGTAGGAGGCCTTCAGAAATGTGCTGAAATACTTGTATGATAATAATTATCTTGAAAGGCCATTCATCATTTAATTAATTTCAGTTCAATAACCAGTGACCTTCCTTATCACCCTACCCTTTACTCCCTCTGAGGTTAGAATGAAATACCTGAGAACAAGTCTATCAAGTACGCTTAAGTCTCTTTGAAAAAACAACATGACATTAGTGGACTCAAAGGGGTGACGGGAAGATCAATTTTTGCTGAGGTTGTCCAATCAGTCATATACAACTGCATTAACATTGCTCCAGTGTTCTCTTTGTCTTTACAGTCACCCTATGCACTGACTATGAATGTGGGAAAAGACTGACCCAGCGGCAAGAGGAGATCAGGAATAGCACGGTACCTTATCTGGAAGAAGGAGAAGAGGCAGCAGTGGCTGTTTATTCTGATGCAGAGACATGTAGTTTATATTGATTAAGTCAGGGAAGCCAAGACTATGTGACCTTTTAAGGCTGAACAGCAGGTATCTTTCACAGTGAAAATGACAGCAGGAACATTGTAAACACATTCTTTAATGTTGTACATTAAAATCCCCAAAAAACTGATTTAGTATTAGTTAAATATGAATGTGGATTTGTATTTTTTACAAACAAAATCAATCTTTTATCATCTTATACTTGGTGATAAAAAAAAATAAAAATATTCTTTTTCAAGTTTCTTACCAAAATCTGAAATCCCACAACATGGCACAGTTACATGTGTCTGATGGGCACCTCTAATCAAAAGTAAGAAATCTGAAGTAAAAGTCAGTTTGTTAACAGTTTTAAAATCAGCTAATTCTTATTTAACCAGGTCTTACCTCAGCTTCTCCTGTATACATTTCTGAAAGAAAATCAAAGAAATTTGTGAGTAACCAAATGGTCCCATGCACTTTAAAAATAAAGGATAAAGCTCAATAACTGCAGTAAGTAATCCGCAAAGCTAGGAAGTACTTTTCCTATGTCTACCTGATATCAATCAGCATGGTATCTTATGAGCTACAAAACTATTCTAAGTAGTGTTTATGGTGACAAAGAAAGGAAAACAGAGAACCAAATAATATTATTCAGCTACAAGCACTTTAAAATAAACTTTTTAAAAAGCTAAGGGCATTATTTAGACTCCTAGTCTTTTGTAAGTTGTTACTGTTTTGACTTGTGTGGAAAAGAAAGCTGCAATTACCTAAAAGTATAGACTCACTGCTGTGCTAAGTTTCAGCTTTCTTTTTTGAAGTATTGCAGGTTACTAATTACAGTTTGACTGCCAAAATAAACTTATCAGGTTAGCAAATGCCTTTTTAAAGGGAGTTGAAAGAACAGAATTTATGTTGATGTGAAAGAGATTCTTGTGAAATTTCTAAACAACAGTTTCTCAACTGCTATGGTAAATGCCTTGTAAATTGCATAAATTCCCACTGTGTAGTATGAACATTCAAAATTAAAGTGGTGTTTGGCTGAAAAAACATTGAAATGAAAAATGCTGGAGATGTTGGAAAGTTAATTTGTGTTTCCTTGGAGATGATTAGGCACTGAATAAGAGGCTGTGACTAAGTAAAATGTAGGAAAATTAAACGTTTTTTCATTTTATTTTTGACTACATCATTGTCTCAGTTTAAAAAATGGCTATTTTAAAAGTTGCCAAGTTCAGAGGTATGAATATAAAATATTTCCATAGCTGTATCTATTTGTGACATCTATATGACGTAAAGAAATATGTCTTCAAAATTACTCAAATAGGTTACAGAAATACATGCTGGTAAGACAAATGAAAATGGTATTTTTAAATTTGCATATGGCATAATTTAAAGAATGTGTCATTGGAAACATTTCTTTATTTAATGATCCCTCCTTGGAGAATGTCCTTGAGCAGTAAGGACATATTTCTCCCCTTTTTAAAATTAAAGTTAATTTGCCACATCAACTCCCTTAAAGTAAAAGTCATAGTATCCAAAACAATAAACTATTATCAGGCTTTGTCAGAGTGATGCCAGCTTTTGAGTGAGGGGCTTAACATTGGAAATGGAATGCTTCTTTAAGATGTGTAAAAAGTGCTTATTTCCAAGGATCAGACTTTATGTTCCAGTTCTGATGTATAAAATACAATAAATAATGATAGAACATGTTTTATTCCATTGCCATATTTTTCAGAGGTACATAGTTGAGATTAGTATTGCCTGTGATTTACTTACCCCAATTTCTATAAAAATGGGAGGGCTATAATCTGTAGAATTTTTTTCCTTTAAAAGTCATTAAAAGCAGAATTCTTTTTGTATGTTGCTATATACATAATAAAACACCATAAATCTTCTCCTTACAACCCTTTTGAAAAATTATGTCGATACAAATAACTATTAAAGATCCAGTTGCTGGTTTCTGTCTGCAGATACTGGTTATTTGAAAACTCTGTAAGCTAACACAGAGTAACTCACAGCTTGTGCCTCAGATGTAATAAGCATTCGGCAAGAACTAATGACAAAAATGAAGGAGTAATGTGCAAATGGTCTCACAGTTTCCAAAAATGAGAAGAGAGCAGGAAGGGAACCATCATGTCATCCTGAGTCATCAGGGGCACCATGTTGTCCCTCAGTATGGCACATCTTCAGAATTTGAACAGTCAATAAATTCACATGGGATCATGCGCTAATGAAGTGTGCCAAACCAATACAAATCTGTAAGCTCAGCAATAGGCAATGTTATTGAAATTAACCCAAAAGGTGAAGTAGAAGGATCTTCACAATTACTTTTTAAACTCTGACTACTTAGTTTCTGACATGGAACAAGCAAAGCATGGGACCTGATGCAAATCTGACGGTGTTGGCGAGCAATTACATTCTGGAGCTGGAAGAGAATAGGGAGATAAAACATCTTGCTTGAAGTTATTTTCTACCTCAGCTATTTATATCTCCTCAAGGGTTTAAGAGACTGCGTTTGCAAACCTCTGTTTTCTGAAACCTACCCCCCTCCCTTTGTATGTATGTATGTATATATGTATATATGTGCACACACAAACACACACACCCTGGTAAATCTTACTTATTAATCATATCAGAGGTTTTTATTTATTTATTTAGGCTACAGCTTGTTCTATATATGGGTATTCTGGCACTAATTATAGAACAGATTGTGTTGGGATTTCTACAGGACTGCACTATGGCAATACAGATTAAGCAATTAACCTTGATGTCACTGTAATTATTAAGATACTTTAGCAAAATGAACTAATTTCCCCACAGGATGTTCTGCTGAAATCAACTTCCACTCTTTTTAAGATGCCAAAATAGAAAATGTTAATGGAAAACTAAGTTTGCATTTTTTGTAATGTGCTGGGCCTTTTCAGCGGTCATCTTTTAGTGTTTCACACAGCAGCTCACCCCAAACTCACAAATATATATTTTCATAATAGATAAATAAAAATACATACAATAATATTCTATGGAGGCCATTGAAAAAATAGGAAAGAAAAAAGGAAAAGATAATACATCTTCACTTGGTGCCTTTACCATGCAACATCTAACCTTAAAATTCCAAAATATACAGCCAAGGGAAACCAGCTTGTATTTACATTTTGTACACTGTTCAGGTAATAAAATTGCTTACATCCAATATAAAAGCATATGCTAAACTCTACTATATTAGAAACACAATAACAGAAAATATTTTGTCTTCATATTTACATATATATACTTAAATTTTAGATTACTCATACTTACCTTATTAATTCAGTTTATTAAAACTAAATTTATCCCAAACACTACTTAGTTTTAACTAGCTCAAATATGAAGTAAATATTAATCTAAAAAAAGAATTTTTAAATCTCATTATTGTGGTCTTTTATATGTATAAAACAATACCTGTCCTGCAGAATTTTTTTGTTAAAAACAAATATTTTCTTGAGTCAACAATTACATTTCGATCATTACATGTAATGGTATTAAGACTAATTGCAAAAGCAAGATAACATACGCTCAAAGGAAAAAAATTAGGTCAGAAGTAGGTATTACTTTACTATATTATTTAAATAGTATTTTAGAAAATTTTCTGTGTTTTACAAAACTTTTTTTGAAGACAAATTTGAATGTATTTCATTTAGTACTTAAAATTGTGGGTAATTACTTGGTAAACTAATGAAATACACATTCGGAATAATTATAGTCATAAAATGAATTATATCTATATTACAATAAAGTGTAGACATTACTGTTATTAAGAGGTTTCATCTACTTTCCTATGTAGAAATAAAACCACAGAAGAAAAATGGTGAACATGAAGACAGAAAAATCTTAATTTTTTAGATTAGGAAAAAACCCATAGTTTTTGTAATTCTCCTAGTGTAGCACATTTGCATAGTACTGAAAGTTGTTCAAGCAGCTACTTCAATTATAAATGGAACTGCAGCTATAATTTGTTGCATTGGTAATTCTTCAAATAATGTCTTTTTTCAAAAGAATGAACAGTCCTTGAAATTCTGCATTCTCTATTTCATAGCAGAATCGGGTTTTTTCTTTCCTTCAAACCTTGATGAAGGGAAAAATATTTAGAAAATATGTAGGCTTTTTCAGGCTGCTATTTCCTGGGTATACCTATTTAGAAGAACTCAGAATTTTTTTTTTAACTGTTTTGTTTTATTGAAAAAACAAGACTTGTAGGTTTCCTGAGATTTGTTTCTGTTTTGAGAACAATGGAATATTTACAGACACTTGAATAGACAGAGATGCAGCTGCACTGGAGCCATTTATGCAGGGTTGTGAAAAAAAATGAAATGGAAAAATTAAGAAAATCTTAACAAGCCCATTTAGGATACTGAAGAATTTACAGTTCTCTAAAAAGAAAGGGAAATTTAATCTACAAATGTCTCTTTCTAGAACAACCTCTGTTTTGATTGAAAACAACAGGACTGCTCTAACTACCTATGTCAAGCAGGGCCTGTACCTGATTGATCCCAGCAAAGGGCAACCTCATTTCTCTCTCATTCTGTCCTACAGAAGTCATTGCTAAAAGCAGCAGTTTCAGTAGCATATACCCAAGAGATGCTAGCAGAACACAGGAATCCACTGCTGACTATTTGTGGCCATTTGCATTTATGCTTTGCTCCAATTTTTTTTTCTTCAGTAACATGTTTTTTCACTTTACCATATTTCACTCCTTTCCTCTGATTTGCAGATATTTGTATTAATGGAAAACCTTGTCCATTTTTAATATATTAAAAGTTTCAGTGTATTTTAATGAGTTTGTAATATCTCAAAGAAAATATTCTATAAAGCATTTAATAGTGAGAATTATTGGTTAGTAGTTCTGTTAATGAGTTGGGTATTACTCACTTGGAATACTTAAGTGCTTTGAAGGTGTTCCAACTATGAGGCGACAGATACCTTCCAGACAAGTACCACAAATACACAAGTTATATGAAGAAATAGGAAAACTACAAAGAAGTGAAATGATTCATTGGGATCCCTGCAAGAGCCGAATGCAGGGAAATAAAAAAAAAATAATAAAAAAAAAGAGACAATATACAGAACTGCTCTGAGGTGAGTTATAGTGAATTGAATAAACATAGTTATTTAACATTTCATTTGTTTAGTCTTTTTTGTTGTTATTTGGGGTTTTTTGTCAGGTTTTTAATAAGTGTAATAGATATATTTACAAACACAGGTGCTTTTTCTTCTCATTGACTGCCATAGGGAACAATATTGTTATGGTATTATACATTAATCATTATGTTTACCTACTGAAAGTATTTCTAAAAGTGTATATTTCCATTTCTGCAATGTGTGGCTATGTGATTCTGTAACATACAGAGCAGGGAGAATATAAGAACTTTATGCCTTCTCATCTCAGGGCCCAAAGCACAAGCCTTAGGTTTCCTTTCTCTTTTACTGGGATGTTTTTCTCTGTTCTTTCTTTTCTCTTTCTAGTACCTGTCAAAGATCCCTGTTTGGCTGGCTCTTGCCAGCCGTTCAGGTGAGCACGGGGTGGTCAGAGGGCCATTTCCAGGCAATTGAAAGGTCTCTGGGGAGCACAAGCAGCAGAAGCGGGTGAGCAGGGTGAGGTGCAGCAGTTCAAGCAGCCAGGGCGGGCAGGAAGGGTGCAGCCACCCTCCCAGCTCCTGGTGGAGGGCTGTGTGTTAGGTGGGTGTGGTCTTTTTGTTGGGGGCTCTTCTGGTTTAGTTTTGTTGGTTTTTTGGGGGCTTTTTTTTCCCAACTTGACTAGATCCAGCGATGATTTACAAACCGTCAAAAGCCATTGCTGCTGCCAGCAGTGTGCTAACCCAGAGAGAACCCCCCAAGCACACAGCTGTCCAGGCCACTGGCTGCAGGGGGGGTCTGACCCTGCTGGAAGTACCAGAGCACTGTGCAAAAGACACCCACGTGCGGTGTCAGCAGGTGAGTGATCTGCTCTGTCTGGTAGCAGAGCTTAAGGAAGGAGTGGAAAGGCTAAGGAGTGATTAGGGAGAATGAAAGACAAATGGGCTGGTGGAGTTACACTCTTCCAATCCTGAGCTCAGCAGGAGTCAGAGGAGTTCTGCCTGTCTTGTCATCAACAGAGGAGGAGATCTAGTAGTAGGGGGTTGTTCAGCCTGGAGGAAAAAAGGCTCCAGGGAGAGTTTATCATTGTCAACCACTACCTGAAAGGAGGCTGTAACCAAGTGAGAGTCGGTCTCTACTCCCAGGCAGTTCTCCACAAGACAAGAGTACACAAACTGTGCCAGGGGATGTTTAGGTTGGAAATTAGGATGAATTTCTTTACAGAAAGGGTGATTTGGCATTGGAATGTGCTGCCAAGGGAGGTGATGAAGGCACAGTCCCTGGAAGTATTTTAGAAAAGCCTGGATGTGGCACTCAGTGCCATGATCTAGTTGATGAGGTGGTGTTAGGTCATAGGTTGGACTCAATGTTCCCAAAGGTCTTTTCCAACCTGTTTGATTCTGTGATTCTCTGATTCAGTGATTTTTTCATCCTTTTGTCAAAGGTCCTTGATTTTTCTGTCCTCCTGTACTGACATTACAATATAGTTTTTCTTTTAAATAATCAATTCCTTATTTCACAAATGGCCGCCCAATAGTGGATGCACAATTTGTTTCACTGGTTTCTGCTGCTCAGGGCTGAAAATGCTATCACCTTGCTTTCTTTATCATGCCATTTGAATTTCTATTTAGATTCAGTAAAGTCATAACATTTCTTCACAAATAAACATATTTAACACAGCATTTTCTTCTCTAAGTGTTTCCATAGCCAATACACTTCTGACATTTATGCAATATCTTTTATTTTTATATGGGCAATGTAATCAATGAATTACAATGGGGAAAGAATAATTTATCTGAAATTCTCTGAATCAGAGATATGAAAGAATCAGTGTTTTGGGAAGTAAATAGTAATAAAGCAAAATCAGACACATAAAACTTTGAAGGAAGATGGTATCTTGTTGTCTATGTCAGGAAAATGAATGACCATATTAATTTTTTTAAGCTAAAAATTACCTAAATACTCAATTCAGACCTAATAGTAATTGAAGAAAAATTCAGAAATCTACACTTTGTAATTATACATATTCGTTTAATGACTGTAGGTACTTTCCTAATCAACCTACAAGTCAGATGTATGGACTCCCTTAAAAAGTTATTATTTTCGTGATTTCTAGCAGTGTTTCTATGAATACCTCTGCACAGACTTCCTCAAAACTGAAACTTTGATAAAAAATTTTTGAATAAACAAGAAGTAATGCAAGAAAGAAAAGAGATATTAAATACAAATAAATTATCTCTGGTTCATGAGTCTGTAAAATGCAGACGTGGATGCTAATCAAATGTTTTGAGAAAGTTAGTTACAGACAGTATAGGGGAAAAAAATTATATCAATTTATCATCTTGCATATGTTTATGCTTTCTGAAACCTTTTGGAATATATGGGCCTGCCAAGAAAACACCACCTACAGTCTGATGTAAATTAAATCCTTTAGACTGACATTACGACTTGTTTAAACAACCATAAAACTGACAGGTTTAAAGAAAAACATCAATTTGTTTTTCATTACTTTCATAATTCTCTAGGTTATCTTTTTTTCTTAAGAAGTACAGCAGATTCAAAACTGTTATTCTAAACCAAATGCAATTGAATGGAATCTCCAGAATACTAATTTCTGAAGCCTTTCATGAAAACAAGCAGCAAGATAAAGGAAAGAAACAAAAAAAAACCCCAAAAAATAATTGAAAATAAAAGGTTCAAGTTAAATAAGAATTTACTATTATTTTTTAAAAAAGGCTTCAGGAGGTTCTCAATCATACCACTACATTAGGGAAAAGAAGAGAAACCATACGGTACTAAACTGTTTGAAAAAGGTAAGAGGAAAAATGCCTTCACAGTATTTTATTTTTCAAAGATGTCTTTATATGTAAAATACTAAACAAAAGAGAAATTACCTTGCTTCATCTAATTTTAATCTATAGTCAATTGAAACAGGAGGAAATGCTATCATAAAACAATCACCTCCACATACACATCATTCTTCTCTCAACTTCGATGTTATCTTAGTAAATTTTAAGATGTCATATCTCTCTGCTTTGCTGCATGAGATCAGCTTCTTAGATCAAAGAATTTTTGAGATGTTATAAAAGTTACTAAAACCTGTGTAGAAATAAGAGTGACTATTAGCATTGCAGCAACACTAGTGTTTTTCTGTCATTCATAATGTTGCAGGAGAATAAAACCTTACTAAGTATATTTTGAGCCCTTGGGGACATATATATGAATATACATATATAATTATTGTTTTAAGAAATAATCTTTACAGCCCAACCTTTCCTAGAATATTGACAGTTCGGGGTTGTTTGTTTGGGTGAGGTGTATTTTGGTGGTTTTATTTGTTTTTGAGCACAGAAGGTTATAGAAGAAAGCTGATTCCCTTTGTTTTGCTTTCACCTACATGTTATTTCCCTGTAATAAAGGAAAAAGCTAAAAGGGAGCAGCGTTTATGAGAAGTAATTGCACTCTATAGATTAATAAAGACTACAGCAGCATTTTTAGAAAACCAAAAGCTTAAAACTTTCTTTTTTCACATTGTTAATTTACAAGGATATCTACCACACTGAAATATTTAACTGCCAAGAATATGTCACCTACAGTATGATGCAGAAGAAAATATTGATTTTAAATGTAAACACACTATTGTGGTGGCATCAACAAGTTCCTCATTTTGTTTATGTATTGCTGGCAAGTGTAGAGAATGCTGTTTAGCCTACACATAAGTTGATGTAACCTTTCCTTACTGAGGAACCATCACTAGTAAGACTGTTTGACATGTTATAACAAGATGTTCACTGGACTAATGTGAACATATCGATGACATAGCTTTCCTGAGCCTACTATATATCACTAGTTTTCTCCAAGTCAAGTGAAATCAGACTGTTGGTCATAAAGAACTTGAAACTTCTGTCATGAGAATTTGCTTTTGATAGGTTTGCTGTAAAGATGTATTTTCTGGTTCAAATCCCTCAGCCTACTTATCACGTCTTCCCCCTCTCATTAGCAGATAGCAGCACAAGAACTATGCTTCTCAGTCATTTCCCAATTAATATGCATGATACCACAGGGTTTTCTGAACCTCTCGTTTAATATCTGACCTTATCAGTAGTATTACTAGTAATTTTTGCAGATTCTTTTTTCTCTTATGATCTCTCACCAACAGTATTTCAACATCATGAAAAAGTATAAATTAGAAATTGTCACCTCAGATCCCATTTGATACCTTCAGGGACCCTGTAGTGGAAAACGGAAAAGGGTTCTTAACATGAGGAAGAACACTAAAACTTAATTATACCCTACAACATTTGCACTTTAAAATAAGATACATCAATTTAACTACTTTCCTATTATTTTCTTACTCCTTCCTCTATTCATTCCTTTAATTTCTTTCTTTTGGAGCAATTATCCTGATTTTTTGGTCCCATTTCATATCAACTTTGTAGAAAATTATCTATAAACTGAGAAAAGCACTCAGATAAGATGACAAAGTTCTGATACCTCCTTCAGGGTGACCATAGACATAAATTTTGTATTTGAAGCTTCCATAAGAAATTCTTATCCAAAGAGATAAGGACAATTTGAAAAAGTATTTCCCTAATATTTTTACATTTGCCCTTCAACAGCTATAAAAACTGTGGCTTTGTTGGGGTGTTGACCAGACAACCTTCTATAGGCTATTATCTATTCTAGTTAGAAATCACTGAATTAAAGATTCCAGAACACAAAGTGAGCTGAAAAGATCATCTAGTCCCTATCCCTTTAGTCCAAAGATGGCTTCCTTGGAAATACAAACTTTTTATGCTGATTGCTGCATACTTCTACCAGCATTCATTTTATTGGGACAAAAACCCCATGAGCCACAGGAATATTTTTCCATGTTTAGTATTCATTTGAGAGATAAAATGCTGTGATGATCAACTCCTTAGAAAAAATGGATGAAAAATTGTGGCTTCCAAGAAGATTTAATACTTCATTATGAGGCTGGCATGAAAAGTTTTCCAGTAACAGGAAAGGTCTGTCTGCATCAAGGAAAGGCAGAGGAGGTCAGAGATGACATAATTTTGAATAAAGTTTACTTTCAAGTTACTGATTTTCAGCAAATTACTCAACTTCAGAAGAAATACTGTTAAATATACAACATAAGTGTATATTAATTTCTTGTCAATAACATCTGGCATCTTGAAAACAAAGTAGTTATTAATATTGCAAAGGTGTCAAAGCAGGACTTTTGAGAAGAATAATGCACTTCTTTCTTTTAAAATAGTGCCATATAGGGATATGAAATCAATGCAAAACTCATTTTTAATACTGAAATTTTAATCTTATATCAAAGAGTTTTGTAACAGGATGATTTGCAATGTAGTACTTTATAGTAATTTACAATCACTTTAAAAATGTATTGGAACCATAATTTTTAACTTTTTTTTTTTTTTACAATCAAAGACAGTATTGCATTCATCTTAATTTGAGATAAATTGAAATTAGTCTTTTTAAAAAATTGGAATTGTGAGAACTTATATGACATTCATAAAGAGTGGAGATGCGAGAGATATGTATAGCAATATAAAGTGCTTCAAATCCAAAATTTTGCTTTTGCAACACTATGATATCACAAAAGCAATTAAAAAATTTGATTACTTTTAGAAGTGTTATCACAAATTAAAAGTGGTGCCATATGACAGCAGCAGTGTGAATTCTGCAATGGTAGACACGCAGATAATGTAATCTCTTACAGTCTGACATATCAAGGGTGCTTACAACCCTATCCATTCTTTAGGTATAGCCTATGTAACTGTCTTTTCTGGAAAACAGAGCCCAGTGAACTCAGTACAAAACCACAGGTAAGTTTCTCCCTAAAGCAGATCCCTAAATTTATAATATTCTCATGGAAAGAATCTATGGAACAGAATATGATTTCTTCAGGGCTCGAAGTACTGCTACCAAGCCTTGCCAAAAAAGAAGAGGTAGGAAAACAGGTTTTTTGGGTTTTTTTAACTCCCTATTTATGTACTGTAGAAAATTCTGTTCCTGCTTTCACTATCTTAAGTTGAAAACTCACTACAGGCAATGAGCAATAAAATCTATTCTTTACATCTGCTGGATTTTAGTCTCTACCAGAATCTGCTGATCCAGAAGCCAACATTTTTTTCATCCTTGATTTCCTCTTCTTTACATGAACTTTTATTGGCTTGCCCACCTGTCCTAGAATTCTTAGTGTGCTACTCTGATGCTATAAAGTTTAGATATAGCAAGACCCTGGTACTACATAATAAATTATGAGTTAATATAGTGTTCTCCCTGTATCTTCTTTTATTGTTAAACGTAGGCATTTTAAAAAACACATTTGGGGAAAATAAAAAACAACAAAAGCATTTACATAGATATCCTTCATCTGGGAAATTTTGCATAGTTCTCATGCAATTTTCTTTACCTCATTTAGGGCTATATTTTAACTCTAATTAGATTCTAAAATGCAAAGAGCATCTCATTGACTTTTTTAGGGATACCTAAATATTTTACCCCTAATACACATTAAAGGCATATAGACAGTTAATGATGCAGATATGAACCTAGTGAGATTTAAAAAGATTTTACCTATCTTCAATGAAGAAATTTCTTCTTGAAATACTTAGTGTTTCAGAGTCATACATGCCTATAAACTTTCAGGTATCTACTTTTCTGTGCTCTTCTGTGTGTAAAAAAATATCACTATAATACTTTCAGGAAAAGAAAAATGCTAAATATGTTTAAATTGTGAGAAACATAGATATTTTTGTGAACAAGCCTTAGAAATCTTTCAGCAAACTCTTCTTATGCTGATAAAATTTTGTACAATCCCATGTTGACTAATTAAAGACTATTGTTTACTGGTGAAGTAAAGTTTTTTCTAACATTTTTAAATATAGGTAACTACCATTCAGTAAAGGCACATATATGATTATGTACCAGCTCTGTACAAGGCTCACACCAGGTTGTGTGAGCTCACAGTGCCCACAGACCTCCTGTGGTGCTTAATCCATGGAGCACCAAAGGAATGTCCCTGTGTGCACTTGTCATACTGTTTAGTGAGATAGTTGAAATACCACAGTTATTAATCTCTTTTCACTCTGAGGGATATTATTCCTCTCCATAGAAAAATTAGTTTGTACCTCAAACATGTGAATTAACTGAATAAATTTGGACATTGTACTCACCTAAGTCACAGTTCAGTCCTTAGTCGAGTCAATGCCCAGTGTTTTTAGGAAAAAAAAAAAAGTGATTTGTTGATGACAAATGTTGGTCCAATCAACCTCCCATTCAAACCCTGTTCTGCTGCTGTCACCGTTTGAAGCTGGCCAAGTGTCAGGCACCCACAAAAAACTATTCACTCATTTTCCCCTGCTATAGCAAAGCAGAGAAGGGGAAACTAAAACTTCATTTTAACGAGCTAAGAATTATTAAAAAAAATCTTTAAGGCAAAACAGGTTAAAAACTTAAACAGTGTTACGAACATTTATTATTAACAGAATTAAAAGTAAAAAGGGTAAGGAGAACCAAAGCAAACTTTCAGAACACCTTTCTTTCCCAGTCCTTCCCTCTTTCTACCGACAGTGCCAGGAAACAAAACATGGGGTTTTGGTCAGTATTTCACTTCTGGAAAGTCTTTATTCAGCATGCTTAAGGAAAAAAGTTTCTTCTGCTATGCCATGGGATCCTTTCCACGGGAGATAGTTCTCTGTGAACTTTCCTAGCGTGGTTTTAACTTCCACAAGCAGTAGTCCTGCCCGAACCTGCTCCAATGTGAATCCCTTCCACGGGCCAAGAAGTCTTCCCACAGCTGCCTAGAGTGGGTCATTTTAATTCATGGAGTTTAGTCTTTTAAGGATGAGCTGTTCTAGTTTGGAAGTGAAGGGTCTCTTCCACTATCTCTAAAGGCAAGGGTCATCTCTCCAAGTTTGTCACTAGAGTACAGCTTTTCAGTATCCACGCACTCCAGAGTGAGTACTCTTCTTCACGGGCTGTGCGTGGACCTCTGCACACCGCTATGCACCTCATGAATTATAGGGAAACAATTTGTTGTATTATAGTCCTCACCACAGTTTACAGAATAATCTCAGTTCTGCCACTTGGAGCACCTCCTCCCTCTCCTTTTTGTCATTGACCTAGGTGCCACAATGTCGGTCCTTCTCATATGTCCTCACTTTTCCTTTTTCTCTGACTTGGAAGAAAGTTGGTGTCTGTAAGCTGCAGTTGAGAGGCTGATTTCGTCCGGGCTCCACATCAGGGAGTTGCTCGCCATGTCTCTCGCTGCTGGCCACACGGTCCCTGCTGGCACTGCAAGGCCGGCCCCAGCCATGTGGTCCTCACTGGCACTTCATGGGCAGCTCCAGGCTCAGAAAGGCTGTGCGGTCCCGGCCTCAGGAGGGCCCCGGCCGTGTGGTCCTCACTGGCACCGCATGGGCGGCTCCAGGCTCAGAAGGGTCCTGGCTGCGCGGTCCCGGCCTCAGGAGGGCCCCGGCCGTGTGATCCTGGCCCTGGGAGGGGCTGCGCAGCCAGAGGTCCCCGCTGGGATTGGCCCCTGCAGCCTCCTCACCTCCCCTCAGGAGAAAAAAGAGAACTTCCCGTCATTTTTCCTTTAAATCTGTCATCACAGAGGCGTTACCAACTTCTCTAATTGGGCTAGTAACCCGCCCATTGTCAGAGCCTTCAGCGATTGGCTCCGTGCTGGACAGAAAAGTTTCGAGCAGTTTTGTTGTTTTTTTTCCCCACCCACTAAAACCAGGCTGTGTTAATCCAGCACAGCACTTAATATGTCAAGAAGATAAAAGATGCATAATCCCAACAATAAGACAAAAGGCAATAGCCAGAAACTGATGCACAGGAAGTTCCACCTGAATATGAAGAAGAATTTCTTTATTGTACTGATGCCTGTGTACTGGAACAGGTTGCCCATAGAGATTGTGCAGTTTCCCTCCCTTGGAGATATTTGAGAAGTGTCTGGACACAATCCTCTGCCATGTTCTTTGGAATGACCCTGCTTGAGCAGGGAGGTTGGCCCAGATAATCCACTGTGGTTCCTTCCAACCTTAATCATTCTTACTATGTGGTAATCTCGCACCAGCTAACAGTCAAAAAATATTCCTTCTGGGAAAAAAAGCCCCAACATCTGGCAAGATTTCCATCAGGAAAAACAAGTGCTTGATTTTTATGTTGCATATGGAAAATTTCACATGCGTGATCTCCGAGGAAATGGAATATGAACTAAACAGTTTATTTCTAAATGGTGTTTTTTAGAACAAAGTGGGAAAATATCATACTGGAAACACAGTCTGCAAGACTTAAAGACAAACACTCAAAGCTATTTTTGCAGATGAAATACAAGTACAGTTCTCGTAACAGTGAGGATACTGTTCTTACTTACACATTTTCAACTAATCCAAATATTCTTATTTACTTGATAGTGGCTTGAAAACAGACTTTTCTCACAGCAATGAACTTATCATTACGACTAGTGTAATTGGAGTAGTTTCCATTTATTTAATTACAAAAGCATTTCATTTATTTTACCTCTGACAGAAAGAAACAGAATTGCTGCTGACATCAAAGCAGGGCTGCTACCTGGTACTGTAACTCTAGTTTTTAAAATAACAATTCTAAACAGACTTTCTAAGTTCTTGCAGAAAAAAATATCTTTAGGTGGAAAATAAAACAATAATTTGCTTTTTGCTACGGGACACTCATCAAACAATTGATGCATAAGTAGGTGCTGTTAATTACTGCAACAAATTATTTTACCTATTTTAATATTCATCCTCTTTACACTTGGATCTTATTTTCCAGATGCTCTCAGGAATTGGTAATAAGGAAATTGGTATTAGTGAATTCAGATCTGGATCTTTTTCTAGGTAGCCTGGGAAATGAGACAAAGCGAAATAGCAGCTAAAAATTAGAAAAGGTCTATTCTGTTCCATTCAATGCTAAGCAATGCCATGCTATGCCATCTGCACTGTGCTATGCTATGCTACTCTGTTAGTCCATTCTTTCTTACTCCATTTGGGATACCGGTTTTGGGATAGAAATGGTGATGCTTATGCTACATGACATGATGCCATCTGAAAGCTAGAATGGCTGCTAGAGGCTGGATATTAATTTTTAATTGTTAATTAATTGACATTAATGTTTTTTCTTCTAGCTGTCTTTATCTCAGTCCTTCTCTGAAAGTATGAATAGCCATAAAATAGCTGAAATGCATATCTGGACACTGTGTACAATTCTGGAAGGAGGAATATAGTAAACAATTCTTATTGATACTTAATCTCTGTACACACTATTGTCTATGAACTGAATGCAATGCAGACATTGCAAGGGCAGTGGGCAAGAGGGGCTAGAAGACAAGTGCTGAAATTTCTGTTTATTTCTGAGCAATGTTTTAGTGTTCTCTTCAAACAGAATAAAAATTAGTTGTCATAAATTTTTGTTGCTTGCAGTACATAAAGATATTTTATTAAATTACTGTCCTTTATTCATGCGTCTGAGACATGCAAGAATATGGAAGTTTTTAGAAACACAATTGTATTTCTGTATTAAAACTCAGAATCACCCTCATATTTAAAAGTAAATATTCTAAAAGACTTTTCTGGATTTCACTTCTCAGTATCATACTGATTATTTTTCAATGATAGCCCTCATCTTCCACAGTAAGTTAGTTAACTGTCATCTTTACAACAACAGAGAAGCAAAGAACTAAAATACTTTAAAAGAAGAATAAGAACTCTATGGAAACTTGTGGCAGGGATATTTTTTCCAGCTGTTATATACCAGCAAAAGTAATATTAAAGAGGTTAACATAGGTCCTGTATTGGTTTGAAAACAAGCCAGTGGGAGATCACAAGTCAGGGTTAAAATTTAATAGGAAAAAAAAGAATTAAAAATAAGTGAAATAATACAAGGAAAAAGCACTGACAAAGTCAGATACAACCTGACACCCTGTTAGGGTGGTGGCACCAGTCCAGATAAAGTAGTTCAGTGGAAGCAGTGATCCTATGGAAGGTCTGGTCTCCAGCTGAAGGTCCAGTGGTAGCTCTTGTCCTCTGGGAACCCAGTAGACAGGGCTAACTTAGGCAGTTCCAAGGCCAGGTTATATCCAGGTGGGAATGCTTGGCTCCTCCCTCCTGGGTGGAGCATCTCACAATAGGATGAGATTAGTCCATGAGTCATGCAGTGGTTTCTTGCTGGCCCCTTGTCTGTTATCAGGGGTGGGTCATAGCAGGAGATAACAGCTAATGGCCCACAGCTGGTGGTAATAGAATACATCTATATTGGAACCTAGGATAGCTCCTGAGAAACTATAGGGAAATCAGACTTTATTTACTAAATATAAGACAGAAAGGAAACACATTTCTTCAGCCAACAGACTCAGGTCAAACTGTTATCATCAATTTTTAAATATGGAAACTCAAGAGTTAATATCAGATGACTCAAAAATCATTCAAAAAATAAGGAGACTTTTGGTTCAGAGACAAACTAGTCTTCAGTTTTAGTACATGAAAGTATTTTCAAGGCACCCACTTGGATATAAATCTTTCTTTTAATTTTTTAAATTGATTTGGATTTAACAACTTTTTTTTTTTTTATTTCAAGACTTATCTTGGTCACATATAATACTAGAGACATACATGGGATTTAATACTGCAGTTATTTTAGGATTGCAGAGGCCTGCCTATGTGTTTATTGTGGTGATTGTGCTTGTTTAAATCATGTTTAAACAATCTGGCTAGCTTCCATAGTGAAGTAACTGGCTCAGTGGATGAGGAGATGGCTGTAGAAGTAACTTGATTTTAGCAATATGAAGTTTCCAACAACATCTTTCTTGGCAATCTGTTGAGGCATGGACCATATAGATAGACCATATATTTGGTGAAAACTCATGCAGCTACCAGGTTCAAAGGGTTGTTAATGACTCAAAGTGCTTGGTGTTAAAAATGGAACTCCTCTGACACATTTTCTTGTAAGAACGTTGTTTTCATTTATCACTCAGTTATATGACTTCTGATAAAATTGAAGTAGTATTTTATTCAGAAGCAATGGGCAATGGTATGTGTACATATAGGTTTGTTTATCCTGAGACACCTGTTTGCTTTTCCCATTGTTTTCAGGGATGTGATACAAAACTGTGTATTTTACCTATACCAGGAACTTAAAAAGCCACTGTTTCCTGTAAAGTGAAGGCTTTGGTATGTAAAGAAGACATGCTTGTGGTCTGACTTCGGTTCTTTGCTCTCTCAATGAAGAACTGCAGCCTCCTCAAGAAGGTCTTAAAGCCAAGAGTCAGTACCAGATCTGTATGGGCAACATACTAATCATCTATCTACTGTTCCTCTCACTGAGTTTCTTCCTGCTTCTCCCCACTTCATCACTGAAAACATCTAATATTGCTTAGATTAGTGTAGCAGTTGTCACAGCTCTGTTGCAGCAGTTGCAGGCAGAAGGGGAACGCTCAGACTGATGGAATCCCATGTTTCTGTATGTACCCCACGTCAAAATTTGGCTAATTATTCTGGTCACTTTTATGTTCATATATATGAACATAAAACATCTGTCCTTTTCACAACAAACCAAATGGAACTATCAGCTGTGACAGTTATGTAAAGCCTATTTGATAGAATATTTCTACTTAAAAACCTGAATAAAAACTAATCTAAAAATCTTAGAATCATAGAATCATTAAGGTTTCAAATGACCTCCAAGGTCATCAACTCCATTTGGCTTGATATTCTGCACCAACCACCTTATCTTGATTACCCTATGTATAAAATCAATCACATGTTGTAATGATTGTTTTATCAAAGCTTTTATTCAACTTTTCAGTTTACTATAGTCATCTAAAGTCACAAAAAGTAATGGTTCATATTCAGGTTTCAATCAGACACTTTTTTCAGGCTATATAGATTTATCCATGGTTTAGCACTTCTCAGCATTTCAGAGATTTTGTTGTTCATCTGAATTCTGTCTCTACCTTGTAGCACAACGATTTTCAACTAAAATGACAGACTGAATCTCTATACTTTTGTATGTTAAAAAGGATTTTGAAACAATATGGTCTGAAATGCTTCATCCCAAAATCCCGCTCTGAAGCTCGCATAAAAGAGCATGTAAAAATCCAGTCTGAGCTGATCTATAAGAATGTATTGTGACCTGAATAGTAAGGATTTCAGTAGGGGTTACATTTGTCTTTGCTACCTACACAGATTTGGTGGTGAGAGCCAGCAGAGCACTTTATTTCACAGAACTATTGACTATGTTGGTTATAAATAGTCTTAATAAAATCTCAGATTTAATCATGATATTCAAATCCCACATGATTATAAAAAATGAGGGTAACAAATAGAATGGATTTACTGTGTCTTCAAGGGTATTTGTAGTACAAATTCAACTGGTCATGCTTTAGAGAAAGAAATTTTTGATGCTGACGTCCCCTGTCAGGAGAGCACAAGTTTTACATTAGGAGAAGATGACAGGACTGAATAAATGGAACATCAAGGGACTAGAAATACACAGCAAATAGGCACAGCTAAGAGGTCATTTGGAAAGAGAACCAGCTGGATGCAGTTGGTGTGAGGGCACAGTGGCAAATCTATCATCTGTCCACCAGCAGAGTAAAGACACAGGAGACTGGACTGACTTCAAAGAGTGCCTATACTAGTAAACAGTTTGAAAAGGGGTAGCTGAACTGGAAACTGGTATTCTATCTTCACTTTATTTCTCAGCCCTTCATCTCCACCCTTTATTCCCAAACTCATCCTCTCCTTTTTTACCCCTTACTTTTCCCCCACTCTGTGCCAGATACTATCTTATGATGCTTCAGGTTTAAGAAATGCAGTTATTACTCAACAAGTTGCATAAATATCTGCTGTGATTACTTTGTTTAAGAATGACTGATGATAATTTTATAAATATCTTCCTTTCCTGAAGTTTCAAGGACAGTCCGATACCAACTAACTAAATAGCTCCTTTGCAAATGGGAAACCTGTCACAAGGTGGTCACCCTCGGACCAATATTGGTTTCAGCCCTGTCTGATATCTTCATAAGTGATTTTGATGACAGCATAAAGTGTTCCCTGATGAACTTTGCAGGACATACCCAAGTGGGGAAATGGGCACTTTAGGAGAGTCACCCTGAAGACTCAGATAGCCTGAAGAGTGGGCTAACAAATACCTTTTGAAGTTGCGCATGGACAAGTGTAAAGTTCTGCACCTGGGAAAACATAATCCAGGAGTCCAGCACATGCTGGGATCTACCCAGCTGGAAAGCAGCTCTGTGGAAAGGCTCCTGAGGGTCCTGGTAGACAGTAAGTTCCATATGAGTGGCCAGTGATTCTCTGCAGCAAAGAGAGCCGAGAAGATGCTGGGCTGCATCAAAAAGAGGATCACTAACAAAGATAAAGTGTCCCACTCTGCTCAGCACTTGTCGGGTCCTACATGGAATACTGTGTGCAATTTTGGTCCCTGCTATATAAATCATATGTGGATAGGCTGAAAGTGTCCAAAGAAGGTCCACAAAAATAATCAAACTATTGTGAAGCCTGTCATATGAAGATTGGCTGAGAGGACAGGGTTTGTTCAGCCTTTAGCAAAGTAGGCTTAGGGAAGAACTTTTCACTGTGCTAAAGTATTTAAAGGATGGCTACCAAGATGAGGACTCCCTTTTTTAAAGGAATCACAAATAAAAACAGGGGTAATAGGTACAAATTACTTCTGGGGAGATTCCAACTGGACAGAACAGGAAAACTTTTCACAATGAGAGCAATCTGCTGCTGGGTCAATCTCTGCAGAGAAGGGGTGGATTCCCCAATGCTGGACAATTTTAAGATTCAGCTGGACAGGATGCTGGACCACTTTGCCTAGACTGGGCTTTTGACAACAAAGGTTGGACCAGATGATCATTGAGGTCCCCTTCCAACCTGGTATTCTGTGAATATATGAAATTCTGTGTTCTTCATGATTACCATGAGCAGTTGATCTGTCCCATGTTAATGAATTTTCAGTGAACTCAACTGGCTGTCTTTGAATAACGCACTCTGTCCCTGTGATAAAGACCATTTCATGGGTATCACCAAAGATCATGTGACTCTATGAGAGACTTAAGTCTTTTTCACAATCCATTTTTGTTTTAGAATAACACATTCTGTCTCCTTTCTTTCAAAGTTGATCTGTGATGTTGTTCTGACTACTTAAAAGACATTTTCTGGAGGGGAAATCTATCTCCATTTTGCATATTTTTACTGCATATTTATTCTGAAGTTTTTACTTAATTGGCTCTTGGATATAGAGCTGACTAGGTGGCAGCCCACAAAGCTAATATTCTATTTGTTTTCAGAACGAACGGCTTCTACAGAAGTGAAGGCTTCTACAACTTTTGCTGCCTAAACAAATTAGCAAAATGCTCTGTTAAAAACCACCAAGGGGACTTAAGAGCATGAACCTCTGTAGATCTGAAAGCCCTAGCTAATAAAATATAAGACACCAAGTAATTCCATTGAAATTACATGACTAACTGCTTTTTGGATTTTGCTCTAATCTAGAAATAATGCTTGTATGGTCAGAGGAAAGTTCCACTTATTAATGCACAAGCAATGTAAAGAGTCATCTATTAAAGAAAATTTTCTTATTGTCAGGTTTCACACCATTTAACCATCACTTAGTGATTTTGTCTAACTGTAGAATTTGTCTATAGCAATGAAAAAAGGCAGATTTATATTCAGTTATTTGGAATCAATATTTGAAAATTTTCTTTCTTAAAGAAAATATAATTCTGTGTTTCTTAAGACATCATATAGTATTTGTCATGCATAGTTCATCAGCTGGATGGTGCTCGGGCTGTAAGCATCTTAGGTGATACACTTTAACAACATTTGCTACTTGCTTGTGGTAATTGTCTTTATTTATGCTCCCAGGCATCTATTAGCATGACAGGAATGGTGGACAGCAAGTTAACCAGGTCTTATAATCAACATCTACAAATATAACTCATTTATCATGCCCATGTCAAATTTGTCAGAAACACAACCTTTCTGGAAGGAAGAAGGAACCACAGGAAAGGTTAACAGATTTAAATGCTGCTGAAGTCTTAACAAGTAAGCATATGCAACAAAGAACTTATTTAATATTTGCCATTCTTTATTGTCTCTGCTGGTACAGAGTAATTGAATAATCTATTTGCTATTTACTATAGCTGCATGACATCCTATGGTGCAACTATTTTCAATATGAATAAATGTTCTCGATAAACTTTGAATGGGAAAATGCGCTGGTGTGGAACCAATGAATTGAAAAGCTCATTTAGGACCTGATCCTGTGAAATGCAAAATGAGCCCTGTAAGTTGCTATTCTCTCAGTTTGTATTTCCCTGAGAGTTAAGAGGCTGATTATCACCAAATATATTCAGTATCCTGCAGGATCAGATATTAATGATCAGTGATTCTGGCAAATGAGAATGTCTGATATGGAAATGTCATTAAAACTAACTTTTTTCATCCTTTCTAAAATGTTTTTCTGTGAAACTCAGTTTGAAAACATGAGAAAAATAATTTAGGGTCTTCTGAAGTTAACTCTTATCTGCTAAAGCTCAACTGTTTATTTTCACTGTCACAATATATTCAAGATGTTACTATGATTTGTTGCTTCTTTGCTGTCTGTTTTATTGTTTGTATTTTAATTAATGATGGGAATGAAAAGTAACTGTAATACCTCATAATACAAAGACAGACTATTAGATGAATCAATCAAGCATATTTTATTTCACCAATATAACCAATTCTCTAATTTGAAAATTTATATTTGTATGCAGAGGATCATAATGAAAAAGAAAATTTGTGATGGGAAACATAATTTTGGAAGTTCATGTCATCAATAAATGAAGACTAGGAATCAGATGCACAGCATTCTCAGTCATTGTATTATTGAAAACTACAAACACTGAAAAATAACATGTTACATTACTTTTATGTGATCTGTGAGATTGCATGTATGGTACTATTCATTTAATTAGTACATCCTTATAGAAAAAGAAGCAATAATTATGGAACATTGCATTTATCAAGAGCTCATTGAAATGCATTTTGATAGTTTATATTACATTGTATGTTATTCAGGTTGTATTCAATGAATGAATCACTAGATGGGTATATGCAAGAAGAATGTCTGCATTTCACAGAAAATGGAAGTACCATATACTGGTAAATATCTAAATAAGTGAATGTTCATGTAACTATTTCACTTTGGTTAGAAATGAAATAAAAAACTTTGAATCCACTTTTAATAATATTCTCAGGCAAGAGTTAGGCATTGGGAGCTCCTAAAGTAAAATGTTTTCAAAAATTCTAAGTTAATAGTGTTTGCATAGTAACTAAAAGACTTGTAGAGAGAATAAACATGGCGGGGGGGAATAGGAATTTCAGCTGAATATTTAGTATAGTGAAAACAAACTAGATTTTATCAACTTCTCAGATACACAGGGCAGATTGACAGGCAAAAACAGTTTGTTGAAAATGTAGTATATGATGGTCAGTTGAGAATTTTTATTTAAAATAATATGACCAAATTGAAATTATTTTTTACTTGTCCTTATATATTAAAAATATTCTAAATTTGTACCTTGAGTTTCTCTCCTCATCTTGACTTCTGAAATTTCTGTACATTTTTCTTTTGTTAATTAGGCTGTATTTCCATTGAAGTTAGGTTTTCCTTCTTCCCCTCTGTGTTGTGGTTTAACCTCAGCCAGCAACTAAGCCCCGC
>VWZQ01003258.1:202354-244951 GCA_013397015.1 Myiagra hebetior | reverse complement strand
AAAAAAAAAAAAAAAAGCTGTGGAAACCAGCAAAGCAAGGAATTAATTTACCACTTCTCATGGGCAGGCAGGTGTTCAGCCTCCTGAGAAAACAGGGCTCCCTCATGCATAATAGTCACTTTGGAAGAAAAAATTCCGTAACTCCAAAAGTGTCCTCCCTCCACCTCACCTTTCTGCTATTTCCCTTCACCTTTTATTGCTGATCACAGCATCATACGGCAAGAGATACCCCTCTGGTCAGTTGGGGTCAGCTGTCCTGGCTGTGCCCCATCTGAGCTGATGCTGGAGTGAAAGTTTCTCTGGACTCAGGCCTAGAGGAAAGCCAAAGCACAGGAGTTGAATTGCATATTCTGCATTCCTTATTTCCTAAAAATATCTTTATTTTTAGTTTGTTTTTAATTTATTGTTTGTATATTCTTCGAGTGTGTTGCCTCGTGTGCTCTTTCATTGGAGAACTGCAAACAGTTCATGACTGGTTCTGTCTAGTCAGTTGAAGTCTGTTTTTTCTTGAGTCAGTGCTTGTTTGGCTGTTTGTTTTCTTATTTGTTTGAAACTTTTTCTGCAGAAGCACTCCACAGACTCTGTCTGTTGAAAGGTAATCAAGGACCAACATCTTTGAAAAGGAGTCTTCCAACCCAACAGGAAATTGGGTACACTTTCTCACTGATGACTTCCCTCTGATGGCTTGTTAGTTGACAGTTTTACTCTTATTTGAGACAGCAGTTATTCACTAACTTAATGTCAGAAAGTTTGCCAGCATTCTTTCCTGTTTTGCTTCAGGGAGAATCAGCGATCTAAAATATAAACAAAAAAATCTTCCACTTTACCCTTATCTTCCCAGGGCCCTAGGGACAGAGCGGTCAGTGGGTCTGGGAGAGCTGCTGCAGAGTGACACCCTTCTTTGGAGGCCTGTAGAGCCAGAAAAGGAAAATGCAAGTGAGAAAAAATGGTTCCTGTGGAACTCCTGCTCCACAAATCCCTCCAAGAGAAAGCAAGAGAAGCAGCAGACTTTGCATGAGATTGTTACAGGTCCCTGAAAAGTATTTGTATCAAAAACTCTAAGGTGAGATGCAGAAGAGAGAAGGTGGTGCTCTGCAGGAAAGGTGATGGTCTCTATTCAGAAAAACATGATAGAGATCATTTCTCAGAAGTCACCACAGTGACTATTGTTGAAAAGAGCCCGCCACAGCATTTCATTCCAAAATTTTAGAGTCAGAGGTGATAGCAGAGCCCCTACGCTTGAGTTTTACCTCCACAGTAAGATAGTAAAATAATGATTCAAATTTTTTTTGCTTATTCATTTCATGACCATTTATATAACAATTTCTTGCATTCATATAATGCAATGTCACCTCCTAGGAGCACACACAATATCCCATTTCCTTCATTATAGCTGTTGGTCTTACACAGTATTTAGTACTGTAGAGTTATAGGGAACGTTTCCATTTTCTTGTTCCCTACAGGGCAGCATCATGCTTTTATCTTTCTCAGTATCTCACTCCTTATAAGTCGTTTAAGCTTTTGGGTGCCTATCTCTTTTCCAGGTCAAAAAGGCTGAAGTGTTTACTCTAAGTAGTTTATTTTAAAATATCTTTAATAATTTAAAATGTGTTTCATATGCAAGGTTGTGTTCAAAATTAAATTTTGTTTAAATAGTGTGAAACTATGAGACAAGTTTCCAATTTGCTAGCTATATTGTTTTACATTGAGAACAGATTCACCTCTCAAATTTGATCACAGTAAAAGTGGGTTTTTTCCCACTCATAGCTAATTTTGTGTTTTAAAAATGTACAGTTAGAATGAATTAAAAATATTTTTCAAGAATTCTTAGAAAAATAGAAACAGGAAAAATGTTTCATGGATTCTGAGTACTACTGAAAATGGAGTATTTAAAAAATTATTTTCCTGGGTAAGAGGAAGCCAAGGTGGTTCTGGTTTTTAGTGATAACTTCCAATAACTTTCTTTTATATTATTTGATCTTTTAAAGATTTTGTCTTCACTGTTAACTTCTGCATAAAGGAGTACTTGGAAAAGAGAAGGGAAAGAAAGTAAAGGCATAAAGCAGTATGTAAAAGTTTGGTTGGTCAGTGTAACATACCAGTCTCAGGCTGATGCTCTGAGATTCCCTTCACTGCTGTGCATAGGAATGTCTGAGCAAAGAAAACACCAAGAAGAGATAAAAGAGATAAATGAGAAGAGTTGCAACAGTCATGAAAATCCAAAAACACATTAGTAATGAAACATCTCTGTGTTTCCTCTCAGATACCTTTCCCAGGGATTGTAAACCTGATTAAGCTAACAAATATTCATTGAAAAGAAAGACAAAACAAACAAGAAGTAAAAAGAATATCACTGCAGACAATAAATTAAGTTTCGTGGTGAAGAAATTTACCTTGTAATAAGAGCAAATGTACTAATGCAAGTTTCCTAGGCAGTTTCATCTATATTTTTAGATAAGGGAAATATTTGTGTTTGTGTTTTAATAAACAACATCTTTTACATAGAGAAACAATGGAATTTAATAAAAGTTTTATAGTTGCTGATATTATTTACAACTAACCAGATGTAAATTAAAAAAATAATTAAATAAAATAGATGGAACCACAGCATTTTCTATTTTTTTAAACTAGGTGAACATAAATATGTGGTTTTGTTGTATGGCCTAAAATTCACATCTGGTTAGAACATGATTTTGCCACATACAAGCAGACGGCTCCAAACTCCAATTCATTTGCACCATAAAAAATAATAATTAGTAGGACTAATAATGACATTAATATAATGGGTGATATGATTTCTAGATTGGTTCTGGATTACTACAACAGTTTAAAACGACTGAGAGATTAAATGTCACTAAACTCAGGCGGCCTCTGAAAAAGTTTAATTATTTTAAAAAGGGAATGATATATTCATGGCCATTACAGCAAGCATGGAAAATGTCTGGCCAGGTGTCGAGCTAAGGCTATTGCCTGATCAGTCCATTTTGCCACTACCCTGACANTTTTTTTTTTTTTTTTTTTTAATTAAATTTTAACCCTGACTTGCGATCTCCCACAAGTTTGTTTTCAAACCAATACACCTGAGTACTACCAGAGCCATTTGTCTCACTTGACCACCTGGCCTGTCTAGTTGCCATGAGCTCTCTGGAGAAGGGGCTACCATTTCCCACTACTTTTCTTTTTTACGGTGCAGAGGAGCCTAGATCATTGATAACTAAACCTGTTAATAGGATGAAGCATTGAAAATCCAGCAGGGAAATTGAGCATCATCTCTCTTTCAAAGGCGTACAAATATTTAATGTAATAGCATTTATAAAACAATAATAATAGTGAGTTACAAACATTGTGCTTTTTAATCACAAAAATATTGTTATAATTAATTGCAGATAGACATTCTGAACTTTTCTAAGAAAAAAGACCTACTTAGTAACAGTAGACAATTGTTTGTCAGTTTTTTCATTTGTGATGTCTTTAGGTCTGTGTAACACAGCAAGGCTAAGGGAGAATTTTGGTGTTATCAGCTTTTATCTTTTAAGCCTATTGTTTTTGTCATCTTTCCTGACATCACTATGTAATCTGCAGCTGTGCCAATGCTGGTGTGACAATTCCAAAAAATGTACTGTAAACAAAAGAAATTGTTTTCCCAACAATAGGATCCATGTGAATTCTTTCTGAAGAGGGTCATCCCCCAGTCAAATTTCCTTCAAAGTAATGAACCATCTGTGAGAGAAAATAAAATTTAAAGGATTCAAACAACAGTCAAAAGGAATAATGAATGGATTAGATGGAATGCAGCAGGGAGTTCAAGTGTTTATATTCATAATGCTTCAAGGTACTGAACTCCGGAGTGGTGAATTCATAAGACTGCTTGTAAATACCAGACATATTAATATTTTCATTAAGGATAACAGAAATGGTCAATTACAAAAGAAAAGAGAAGACAAGAATGAGAGAACAAATATATAATTTTCTGATTTAACCTACCATTTCAAATCTTCTTCTCCTTTACCTGACTGCATTAACTACTTAGACTTATTCAAATCCATCCTTTCATGCATATATCCATGTATCCATACCCATACATATAAAAATATGAAATGTGTCTTTTTTACTATTTCATTATTTATGTTTTGTATGCGATTCATTTCCACATTATTTACTGAACATTTTTAATAGTTTGTCATCTCTTAAGTGAAAGAAGTCTTAGAGATTATTTTTTATTTTGTGGATTTTGGTCAACAAGAAATGGATTGCAATAAGTTCTCTGATTATCCATTAGTAATAAATTTAAAACTATGACTTTAAAACAAGCTTTCTTTGGGAAAAAAAAAAAAAAGGCGTATGGAACACAAAGATTTCTTTTTTTCCCCCTAGTTTTTCTATTTTGAAAATGTAATGATTTTCTTTAAAAACATGATAGTCAGTAAAGGTAACAGCTCAGAGCAGTAACTCCTGCTGTTTCATATTTATAAAAATGTAAAATAAATGTTAGGTTTCAAGTCAAATATTTACACGCAAATTTACATGAGTATTTGGTATCATTAAGCATTTGCTTAATGATGAAATTATACAGGGTTATCTTACTCTCAAGCCCAGTTTGAGTACAGAATCAAGTGATTAAAATACCAATGCAAACCCAGACACCAGCACATTTTCTGTTACAGTTTGGGTTACAATTGCAGGAGATAATCCCATCCTAAAACATGGCAATGTTGAACCCCACATGTAGTTCAGGTAGGGCTGCTCAGTTTCTCTAGCCCTGTAAGATAATTATCTGACCCAGAACAGTCACACCATCTGCTTCAGTGTGTGGCCACACAGACACTCACAAATCCAGGCTATGCAGAGATAGTGGAAAAAGCTGGCAATGTCATTTGAGGGCTGAAAGAGAGCATGCTCTAGAAATCAGATGTCTTTTGCTTAAATTGCTGTGGAAGAACAACCACAGGCAGATGCAAGGCAAAATCTTAATAATTTAAATGTATTTTAGGGAACTTACTGCTAAAAAGAACATTATTATTCTTGCTAACTGGATTCAGATGCTTTCTAGTAGTTTCTCCAATAAAATCAACATTCCCTATAAATTGATATAATCTTAAAGGGAATAGTATTAGTATTTGTGAAAGTCCTCTGAGCAGATGTTGCATCTATATGCAGCAACAGTCCCAAAAAAGTAAGAGTGATATGAAGTCTACTAATATATTTCAAATTCCACCTGGAAGCATTATTGAGGGCCAGCCAGATCCCTTTGTCTAAATACTTAGTTGTCCTTATCTTTCCATTGAAGGCTGTCGGTGAAGTTTTAGTACATTTTTCTGCAATGGGAAATTCTGTCTAGAAGCAACTAAAATAGACCAGTTTTTCATTTCTCATAGGCCAACAAACACTCATCAGACACTATTGACTGTGAGGCGTTCCTGAATTGGGTTAGATTAAGACTGGCAAATTAAAGATGAAGGGCTCTGCGCCACAGATGAATTGTGTTTAGTCTTCTTTAATAATGTTGTTATGAAAGTTTTAAAACCACTGTCAGTGTTATTTTCTGAAAATACTTTTTTTTTCCTAGGCTTAAGACTGAGTGAACAACAGAGGCTGGAACTGATCTTGATTTGTAATATAGATATGCAGAGAAAGGGTGGAAAATGAAAACCGTAAGAAACCTGAAAGCTGGCATACATGCTTCTGCGCATATGGACTTTGTTTCTGACCTTTGCGCCTGAAAGTCATTACACAGATAGGACATGTCCAGAAATTTTGGCAAGATGAGGGAGATCATTTGAGGACATTATAATGTCTAAAGAAAAGATCAACGTATCTTCCATACTAAAAAAGACTTTCTACATGGAGTTTAACTAACTATGCAATAGCTAAAACATCAGCACATTGCAGAGTACATTATAGAACAGAGGATGCATGTGATTAAATGAATGCTATCTATATTTTTGGTAATATTTATCATTAATAATATCCCATTAATGAAAAATAATGTTGAAAGCTATGATGGGTATTGTTCTTGTAAAGATAAATGCTGTGTAACTGAGTTCTCTGTTATATACCACACACTTCTTAGCTTCAGTAAGAGATACTTCACATATTTTGCTTGAGAAGATCTCTTGAAATGGACTTTCAATTAAATACCAGGTTCTTCAATAACTGGGTTTTCTACTTTAAAAATATTTCAATTTTTGATGTATTTTTGTTGTGATATAGGGATGGGAATATGAGTCTAGGAGAAGTGTCGTATTAAAACATTTTTTAATTCTATTTTTAATTGATTGTGAAGTTCAAAGCTGAGAGGTGTTTCCAATTTGACATTCTTATATTTATAGGGATTCATATTATATGTAAGGTTGTCATAAAGTTTCATGGGAAAATCAAAGGGTCTTACAAATTATTTAGTGAAACATATTGTTTCCATCTTCATCCAAAAATTGAATTACACCACTGATGTGATTAAGATTCAAGGTAAAATCTTTGAACCTATAAAGAAATTTCTTTCTTTCTGCAGTTGCATGTATACACAAAACTAACTTATGGAATGAAATTATTCTAAATTATCTTTATTAAAGGTAATGATTTAATCACAATCATAATTATTGCAATTATTACAGTATTGCCATAATAATGCAAATAGTTAGAAGTTATTAGTCCTGTGTTACATTTTAAATATTGCAATTCACCTTTGTTCTAACTATACAAAAACTTCAACAAAATGTAAAAACTAAACATGAATCTACATATCACAATATTGCAGTAATCTATTTAAATTTTATGGCTAATGTGTCATTGTTTTAGGTGGATATCCCACAAAATTGTATGTTTATATAAAAGCATATTTTCATATGCTTATGGTTGTACTTTTTCTTTCTTCAAAAAGAATTTTGTTTTGCAATTTTGTTTTAGGATTTGGTTTTAATTTAATGGGGAAACTAGAAAAAATCTATCAACAATTTTTATTTATTTTACCTCTGGGTAGTTTACAATTATATATTTGCATGATGTTTCATTATCTAAATGTTTTTATTAGTGTATTGGGGGGGAAAAAGGAAAACCATTATGTTTTGTTGATGGAATGTTCCTCGAAATTTGCCAACAATGAAACATTATGCAAAGACTTTGCTTTTGCCAGCATCATATGACCTTGATTGTTCGTATTTGGGCAATTATAATTAAAATACCTCCACAAGAGAGCACAATTTGATGATATTGAAGGATGTACCTGTCTAAAATTTTCATAAGCCTTCCCAATCATACATCTTCAATGGGAAGGTGTTTTGTACTATGATCTTCAGTGTTAAAGAGAATAAAGAAAGCAAAAGTTAATTTTTTTATTTTAAAAAGTTTTAGCTACATTTCAGAGATAAGAAGTTGTTTTCCAGGGCCAAACTGTATCCTGTTCTCAAAATTACCTGGAACAGATACTTAGGGATAGGCAAAAGATAAATATATTAACATTTAATTTTATATTTTAAATTTATTGCCTCCAAAATTGGAAAATTTAACTCCAAAAGAACAGGAAACAAAATTTACTTTTCCATTTCAATTATCAGTTTGTGTCACTAGGTTGGATCTCATTTCTTTCTGTCTTTCAGGTTGATGAATTTTATACTCGTAGGTGTATTTCGATATAAGTTACTTTGGGTTCAACTAAGAGATGAGACCTCATGCCCTGAAAAACAGATGGTAGGACAACATATGACAATGGAACTCATTGTAAATATTTGCAGTCTACAACTAAAGGAACAATTAAATTAATTCACAGTGATATATCCTATCTGTAATCACTTAACCTAAGGATCATTTTTGATTGTTGAATAATAACATTTTAGTGAAAATTAGAGTTTAAAAATATGTAAATAGAAACTGGAGAATGAAAAGAAACTATTTTCATATTGGAAAATTATCCAGATTACTACTGATAAAATTTAATCAAGTGATGGTGCAACATCATTTTGTTGAGAGGAGGTTATCAAAATTGAACACAGTCCTCAAAGCTGGAAATAGCACTAAAACAAAAGTAGAAATTTGTGTGATAGGACTGTGGCATTCTATTTACAAAGGCAATGAGTGCTTACTCAAAATTGCTAAAAATATAAGGAAGGCTCAAATTGAGATTTTTAGGCTTTTTACCCCATCCATGAGAAAAGGGAAGAGGAAGGTAAATCATAGACAAAATGCTTTGAAGGACTGTAAAAAAACATTCTGCCTTTGACTAATAAGGTTGAAGATATTACTATATTCAGGAAATGTGAATTGCCTGTCTCTTGACATGTCTCCCTGCAGACATGTCTTGACAGTCATAACACAACAAATAACTTTCTGGTTTTTCAACTGCTGTTCAAAAATGTCCCAGTATAGATATTTTGACAGAACATTGCTCATTTTCTAGTTTTGAATATGAAGTTGTTTTTCTGTTGACATGTAGTGATTTTTATGTTGCTAAAAACAAAATTCTTTCCAAGTCAAGGCAGAAAGATACCTTTTACCTCTGATGAACATCATGAAGAACAAATATAAGCTAAGAAATCTGAGGTGGTTATATTATAAAATTTATATAAATATATACATATATATACATGTCTATATGTACACACATCTTCTCAGCATTACAGACAGAAAAATGAACATCCATTTAAATAAATAAAATAATCTTTTTATGAAAATAATAGAGATGGAGATGATAAAACCTAAATTCTCATTAAAAACCACAAAAAAAAAATGTTTGGTGGTTTTGCAAATAAAACCATTACCCAACTGATTTACCCAAAACTCTTTAAAAGTGACAGATTGAAAAATTGAAGAAACTAAGGGAGAAATGCTTACTCTAGAAGAATTGCCAAGACACCTTTTCTTCAGAGCAGTCATGAATCTTTATGGTTAATTCTGCAGGGATTTTTCAGACAGCAGTTAGCAAACAGGTCACTTTGTGGTATTGCTGGTGTTGGTTCGCAGTTTTTGGGTCTGTGTGAGCTTTGATTCTCCAAAGCTGTAAACTTTGTGGAAGTGATCATTGCTTATAGGCATGGTGCAGACAAGTTGAAATATCTTGAGCTGACTTACATTCTACTGACTTCAAATGGATCATTTGCTTTGAATATTAAATCAGTACAGTGTTGGCTCAAACTACTGTTTCTGCTAGAGGGAAAAAGTAATGTATTTCCATGCTTATATTTTTGGCAAGTATTTAATAGATATTGAGGTGGCAGAAATACATCCTATGCTCAGAATTTAAGTTAAACCACTCAAACCAGAATTTCAAAATATCAAACTGTGATAGTAGAAGTGTTTTGTGAACACTGGTGAAATCACACCACAGATCTGAGGCTCCACATCTGTCTGTTGGAGTGGCCCACTGAGCAAATAGGCATGAAGAAAAGCACTTCAGAAACTTGTTCAAAGAGACTGGGCTTCTGCTGCCCTCCTGTTTCACTTGCTTTTGTTGCTCCATGTCGTTCCCTCTGGTTTGCAAATTGTTCCTGCAAATGAACTATTGCTTCTACATCTGTAGATAATGTTAACCTCTGCATCTGAATTGACATCAAAAACAGTTTGTTACTGAACTTTGCCCCAAGGTGGGCTGCAGGTGGTGGCATTTCTGTGCTCATTCCTGCTGTCATGACTCTACAGGTGACTACTCAGATCCACATACACAGAGGAGGGAGAGTGGAGAAGAAGCATTTCCAGATATCTGTCAGCTCCCTTAGCTCTCTCTGCAGACAAAAGGAAGATTGTTCCACCAACAATGTGATTCAGACCACATAAAGCTCAGTTGCTATTTTGTCTTGCCTTGCAGGAACATAATGCCTCTCTAGTGAATGAAAGAAGTCCAGGAAGAGATTAGTTTAGGTTAAATTTAGTGATAATGAATGCCAAATACAAAGACATCATTCCTGGAAGTTGCCTTTTTGTGTGTGGAGCAGGCTTACCAGGAGATCTGACTATTTTCTTGCTATCAGAGAACGGTTTGGGTTGGAAGAGATGTTAAATCATCTAGTTCCAACTTCGCTGCCACAGGCAGGGATGCCATCCCCTAGATCAGGTTGATCAGGGAAATGCTATGTTTAAATGTTTCTTTGAAATTCCTAATGCATTTGTGCAAAATAAGGATTCAGAATTCACCCCAGTTTTTATTTCTTTTTTGATAAAAAATAAAAAATTTTCATGTATGTTACAGTTTAATAAAAATATATTTTAGGCATGTAGGATCAATATGACAATTGCAATCACATTTTCCATTAAATAAAAACCAAAATTTTATTTAGATTTGTGATTCATTAATAATCCGAGTGTCTACAGCCTTGAATTCCTAGAGGTCACTCTGTTTAAAAAAATGCAAAGCCTGATGGAAAGTCAGGCTAAAAACAAGTAAATTCATTGATCTGCCATGGCAAGTTACAGAACAGCTTAGGGAAGGTTTGTAGGTTGAACTCCTGGGTTCCACCCTCTGATCACAGATTTTTCTGCAGTCTGTCTTCCAACCAGCTGTCACACAGCCAGTAGTGTATTGAACCAGCTTTTAGGCTATGATAACTTCTTTGCATGGCCACAGATGGGTGATAAATGTTTGCTGGCACAAACTCCAGATGAGTATGTATTAAAAAAGATAATGATAATTATCAAAGCATTTGGGAGCTCTTCTTTCTCCTTCACTTGCCAGAGGATTGAAGACAGTTCCTGATCACGGTTACTGTGAAGTGCCAGGTGGAGAATTCTCTTGTCTATAATTTACATTTGTTTCTTGGGGGTTTTCTTCATTAATGCTAATTTAAAACATTATTTCATAGTATTCTATATCCTAAAATCCATACTAGCTCTCTTATGTCTGCAATGGTGTTACTTACTGCAGGGATCACTTGATGCAGGTTAAAACTTAGAACCAGGTTAGTGTTCTCTCAGCTATTTATATTGTGTCATAACATTTTCCTGTAGAAAGCAAAGCATCACTGCTTGAACTACAACAAAGCCTGTACAGCATATCTGCATCGAGGTTAACAGCTCTAAAGTCCTTGAGTAGCAGTGCTCAACACTCTCAGATTTTTTGTTCTGAAAAGTAATTGTAAGATGGTTTTATTGACACAAAACAGGAGTGTCTTTTGTACATGTCCTATGGATATTTCAGTTATGGCAGTTACAAATGTATTCCTGTTGAAGTTATATTTCTATTTTGTAAAAGTATTCAAAATCTCTAAAGGTTTATAAAACATTCATTTTAACAAGGACGTAGATTTCAGATTCTAAAATAATCTGTTTCTTAGGTGAAAGTTCCCCTTATTGAGAATACTAAGAGTATGATTTTTATAGCTTTTTACATGACAGTGAGATATCAAATTTGACTTGGCCATCAGTCTTGTCTCCCTAGATGGCAACATAGGAAATCTTCAACAAGGCAATTCGTGTCTATTTCAGTGTGAGGTAAATCAATCCATATATTAATTAATTGTACAGTTAGATTGTATTCCCAATTTCTAGTTTTAGTACAAAGAGATTTATCCCAACAAGTGAGCAGTTTAAGCAAGATAAACCCCATGAAAATTTTACTAGTGAATTCAGGGACAGTAAATTCAGGTAGATTGAGGGGTGTGGCTTTTTCTTTTGCCTATCAAGCTCCTTTCTTCAGTGTTTCAGAAGTGAAAACGACCCTCTAAAAAAATATCTTGCCTGGGTTGTTTTGGTAATTTGTTATATCTTATTTTAAAGATGGAGTGACCCAAAAGCTTCACATATGTTTGATTTCCTTCTTTAACGAATACTAGTTCCAGAGACTCACAATGAATGATGTAATGATGTTTTGATACAGGAATCTATCTTTTTGAGTACATTAAAGCAATGGATTAAAAACAAAAGTTCCTTTGGATAACAATGGAACTGAGTAAATGTCTCACAAACCAGCCAAACACTGCCGGGCACTTCATTGAAGATATTGAATTAACTAGAAATCAGACATCACGTTTATCTTTTTCTTGTATTCCCAGGTAAAGCAGTGGGAATTTTATCGCTACTCTTTTGGGAGCAGGAACTAACATTATACTAATGATCCTTTTTTGCATGCATTTTTCTAAATTTTCTGTTCTAATTCATTTAAATGAAAAGTCATTGTCAGATCTAATTTTTTCACCTCCTTCTTACTCATACTTTCCTAATAGATTAAAGTTTTCATTCACTGTTTGAAAAAAAAAAAAAAAAACCCCAAAAAAACCCCAAAAAACCAACCAAAAAAAAAAAGAAAAACCCCACCCCAAAAGAACAGAGGAAAAAGGAGAAAAATCTTACCAGATTTGTTTAGATAATGTAATATTCCAAATAAATCTGACACTCCTATTTACAAGTAAATGTATCTAGGGGGTATTGTTTTCCTCAATGAACTCCCTATCAGCATAGAATCTGTTTTCATAACATATGGAATTTAAAACATAAATAAATACTTACATTTAGATCTTAACTAGTTAAATATCGTTACTAGATAAGGTATTTGAGCATTATGTTGGCTAGCAGTTTAAAGGATGTTTTCCACATTGTTTTTCACCAAAGACTATGCTGAGGTATCCATTTTTTATTGAAAGATTTATTACAATAAAAAAAAATTCAAATGTATCAAGAGCTTAATCTTTTGACTACAAATCTATGTTTTGATTGATTATAGCTGTTGGAGAAATGTGTAAAAATTTATTTTTGACTTGCTGTAAGACAGCAAGTTATTTTTCAATGTGTCATGTACACAAATAGAAGAAGTGACAGCAGCTTTAAACTCATGTGTGCCTTTTTAGTTCAGTTTTTTATCTTAGTTGTAGGTGGTCTTGAAAACAGAAAAATGTGAATTATGTCTGCAGTGCTTTTAAATAATTATTCCAACAGTACTTGAATCAAACTGTTAACTCAGTAGGCACAGAATACTTTTGAGAACATCCAGAAAACGTGGGCTGAGCAGTAATTATCATTAGCTAGATTGTATTGCACATTCTGAAATTCACCTGATGGCACTTTTACTATTCCTTGTAATGAAAAATGTCTTTTCAGTAAATTATGGTGGGAGGACTGTAACAAAATGTTATCCATTGGCATTTAGAGGTGTGATTGAGGACTCTAGAAAAAAGTTAGGCCCTGAATATATGTCTGTTGTCACATCTCTATAGACACTTCTTCAAGCTCCATTCCAATTTCAGTTTTATTTACCTTGCTCTTAGATGATGTTTGAAAGCATCAAACACTTGACTGAATGCCAACACAATGTTCCAGACAGGAGTCAGTTCACATATTTTTCTTATTCTTTGTATATTCCTTTGTGAGTCCATCATCATCATTATGGTCAGGTTTCATGTTTGACATATGTTATGACACACTAATGTACATTATAAACATGTTGCACATTAACCTTAATGGCACTGGGTGTAGTATGCTAACTGATGGCATTAGGCAGATGAAGTGCCAAAATAACATCATTGAAAAGACAACAGGATAGCATCTTATTTTAATAGCATTTTAATTGATGCTTCATTATCTAATAGTATTGTGCATAGTGCCCAGTGGAAGTGTAATGCTCTCTCTAACAAAGGCTATTCAAATTTGCTGTTGCAGAGTATGTATTAAACTGCATTTTCAGCCTTCTGCTGCTGCCATTGGTAGAAAAGCGGTATTGTGGAGAAGAATCCCAGGTATAATGTCACTAAATGAGCATTATCCCCTTTGACTGAAGAGTCAAAGCTAAAGTCAAAATTGTCCCAGAGTTCATTGAATCTACATAATTGTTTTTCTTGAATACTTCAGTTTCTACAATGTGACACTTTAAGGTGTCATAAAATGAATGGGACTTTATGTATATGAAATATTAGTTAATTATACATTTCTCTGCAGCATGGTAAAAACAAACAAACAAAAACCCCCAGACTATGAGCAGCGTGTAGGTAAAAATCACATAATTTTGCAATTCCCCCACTCTCTAAGGGGAAGGAGAATATTTGTTTGCAAAGGGCAGAAGAAAAATACTGTTTTGAGAATAAAGTCCACTTACAGTGCTATATGTACTGTTTGACTTCTATCAATGTCAGTTGGATTTTTTACAGTGCAAAAAAGAATGGATAAACATAAAATGATGGAGAGAAAGTCTATTAAGTAATCGAATATAGTATAAACTATGATAAAACGTGTCTGCATCAGCATCCTAAGCAATGTTCATTTGATTCTATTAAGTACAGAAATCTGCCAAAAATATTTGGTGTCATCTGTCAGGCAACTTCAATGGATTTCACCATTAATAGATTTCATGTCCAAAAACAGACCAGAAATTCCTTTATTCTGATCTGTTTGTTATAGACCATGTTGCCAGTACATTCCCTGCATTGTGCTCATAGTGAATTCCCAAAATTTTTAAGTCTTCCAGACTGGCAGTTATCTTTTCATTAAAGAAAATGGATGACAGGTCAACCAGTTTCCTAGACTGCCCCACAACTGTTAAAAGTTAGCATTTTGCTTTTAATCTAAATCTGTTTGCCTTTAGACTATTGTCACAGATTCTAGCTGTGGTTTCACCTGTTACATCACGATGGAGTGCCTCATCAAGCAGATCTAAACCAATTACTATGTATTTTTTAGAATCTACATTGTGATTTTTGTCATAATATCATGAAAAAATCAATAGTTTAACTTACGTTGTTAAATGAAGTTTATAAAATTTGGTCTTAAACAATTTCCAGCTCCTGGCATAGTAATACAAAAGCATTATCTATTTCCCTAACATGGTAGGGAATTTTTTTTTTTATTTGTATGTTGAACTCTGTGTGACCTTTGCCATATCTGTTGTATAAGTTGTATACTGCTACTAACCATTTATTATTAAAATATTGATATGAATAGTGTAAAAAGTCACAACCCTTTTTTCAAGTGAGGGGAAAGGGGATGACAGAGTTGAGCTAGAGTAGTATTGGAATCTGTTTCTTCTAAAAAGATGTGGTCAAGCAGGTAAACCCAACGAGTTATTTAGATGCTGTACTCTTTTCTAGTACACTATCATTCTGTCTACTATGGAATTTCAACACATTTAATTTCTAAATAAAAGCTTGTTACTGCATTAAATTAATGAAAAACAAATCGATATAATACTGCTTATAATGACTGTGCTTTTTTTGTAAATCAACAAATCTTCTATTAATTAACCAGTGATTAAAGTCAGCTTGTGAAAATTAATCACAGCCTGGAAAAGTCATTTGTCCTTGTGCGCTTCATTAAGATAGTGTTTGCCCTTCAGGCAAGAAGGCAGCAAGTAAATGCCAAAGAATGAGCTGATTAAACTCGAGCTGCAGTGAGCTGTTTGCCAGAGACTTGGGCTCCTACAAACATGCATGCTTCTAACTAAAAAGCTTTCTGTGGTTTGCCTGTTGGATAGGGCATAAAATAGTAAATGAAAATTCCTCTAGATACCCAAAACATTTCAATATAATCCATAGAATAAACAGTTTGTACTGTGCAAGACGCGATAGTCAGGTATGGCTCAAAATGTTGTGAAACTGAAGTTGTAAATTATGCCAAAGGTGTGCAGACCATCTGTCAAAGTAAAATTTCACATAAAAGGGAACATCTTTTTTCATTTCAATCTAATTTCATAATAGCAGAACCTTGATTAAAGTATAAGACATTGAGGTTTGATTCATACCTACAACACGTTACCCCAGAATATACATATTGTTGAATATATTTGATTGAGGGAGGTAATGTGAAAGTTATTACATTCAACAGACAGCAGGAGAGTTAAGGCCCTAAGATCATTACTGCTTTCTGGAGAGACAGCAGTCCATATGAAATCTTTCATAAGAAAAAGAGATAAAAAAAGTGCAAGGAATCACTAGAAATAGCAAAAGAACTTATACCATGTGAAATAGAAATTGTCTTTACTGGAGGCAATTCTATTTCTTTACCTGTTAAAAAACACAAAGACATGCTTGATAGTGAATAAGGGGCATTGTTTGATATGGTTTGAGTATCTTGAAAATTAATTAGGAAAATAAAGTTTCCCTTCCAGAACACTGTCAGAGACTCTCCCCTGCCCAACTCCTTTCTGTTAATAAGAAATGAAATCCACTGTACCATCAAAAGTCACATTAATGAATTCTAGTTCTGTCTACATAAAATTGTATTCTCTCTACCAACACTGTGACTCTACCCCTACAAATACCTGGGGGTCATGTTAGGTATCTTACAGTGATCATTTCAACAATCTCAGATTCCTTTTATCTCCTATGCCCTTCACAGTGTGCCATGTCATTCTCATGTCCTCAGCAACTCCTTTAATCTAACAGGTGTTTATTGTCCTCTCCCTGGACTCCAACTGCTCCTGTCCACTCTCATACTGTGTTTCCAGTCCCTCTTCCATGTTCTGTGGTTCACACATGAGGCTTCACAAAGGTGGTTCACACAGGTCTGACCTGTCCTAACTGCTGATGCTGGTCTGAATTTATTTGCAATGTTTAATTGACACAAATGGAGCAAAACAAGACCTTTTGAGCTCTTTGATTTTCTCTCAGGAGGAATACTAGCAGAATGTGTCCCCTAGGCATACTGTCAACTCTCACTAAAACTGTAAAAATTTTGCATTTTTGATATTTCTGTTCTGCATTCAAATTTGGTATTAATTTGCTTAAAAGATTAAAAAGTTACTAGTGACAACACAAACATACATTTCTGCATAAGCTTCATTTCCACAGGGAGTAAGATAAAACAACTAGGGCACAAGCCTTAGGAGGAGAGGCTGAGAAAGCTGAGGTTGTTTCTCCTGGAGAAAAGGAGCCAGACATTATTGCTCTCTGAATACCTGAAAGGTGGTTGTACCAAGGTGGGGATCAGCCTCTTCTCCCAGGTAATCAAGTGGCAGGACAAGGGAAATCACCACAAGTTGCACCAGGAGAGGTCTAGAATGGATGAGGAAACATTTCCTCACTGAAAAGGTGGTCAGACATTGTAAGAGGCTGCCCAGGGAAGTGGTCAATCACCACCAGGTCACCAGGTAAGTGGAAATCACCAACCCATTAAAAAACATGTAGATGTGGTACTTAGGGACATGGTTTAGTGGTGAACATGATGCTCAGTTAATGGTTGGACTCAAAAATCTTTTCCAACCTAAATGATTCTATTCTAAAAACAGAGGAAAGGAATAATGTTTCCTAACTTCATTGTTGTTAGAACTGGGATGAACAGTGGGCACTCCAGGAAACCAGGCAAGTTAGGACAACCCTGTGTATAAGAGCAGAGACTCACTAAGCAATTGCACACTGATGTTTAATAATTTCAATCTGCATGGATGCATTTCTCTGCTGAGAATAATATTGCAACAATTTGAAGATTTTTAACTGGCTTCTGAGCATTAATTCCTATATCATATAAAAGCAAGCCTGGGTATCAAAGTCTCAAATGAATAATATTATTCATAATTTGAGAAGTAGCCCTAGGAGTAGATTTGAAAAAGTATACATACTCAAAGTCTGGTCAATACATTCCATATCTTCCAAATACACTGAAGTTAATGAACAGAGGCAGTCTTCTAATTCCCAGCTCCAAGTGCTCAGAGTCCAAGTATGTAACTTGCTCTTACAGCTTTATCTTCTTTGCTGAACACTTGATCAGCTCTTTGCTATGTATTTTAAATTCCAATATAGACAATTTGCTTAAATATTAATTTCTCTATGTATGCATCAGACTCAAACTGACCCAAAGGCTATGAAGGGGTGTGAGACTCCATAAATTAGGAACAATTAACTCTATTGAGTACAGTATGATTTGAGACTGAGAGCAAGAACACTGGATGATTTAACACATAACTGTATCACTGAATTGTTGTGGTAATCAGTAAATAATTTTTTTTGCAGTCTGTATTTTTGTATGATAGATATAATGTGATGTGATGTGATGGCATAATCATGTGGATTCTTTTCCATTTTTTAGTGCTTTCTATAAATCTGCATATTATCCTTCAGTATAGAAATTAGGATTGAAATTTTCAATTGATTCTTTAATCTTATTTTTTTTTACTCCAAAAGAAGGACAAGGAACTTCCATGGCATTGGAAAAATATAATTTTAAATATTTTTGGCATTTCAAAAGTAGCAACAAAAAATAATGCAATGTGATGAATTTTATATAAATCACATGTATCAAAGATATCTGAATGCTCACTTTTTAAAAGAGAAATTTAACAAAATGGAAGGGAAAAAAAACAGCAAAAACCTAAGTTGAAGAATTTTCATTGTAGGGCTGACATATTAAACATTCCTTTGAGCATTTTAGAAGTTTACAAAAATTAACAGAAACTGAGGTTGTTATTTAATTCTTAGAAATAAGTTGCATCCTTTATTCCCATTTTGTAAAACTAACTAAACTGTAAATTTTCTGTTTAAACCTTGAATGTAAATAAAAAGCTTGTTCTAGTTGAATATTTAATTGCTTAACGAATTTCAGCTTTAAAGAGTGACTTCTTCACTTTTCCCATGCACCTGCTCAGAGAAAGCAAGAGAAAAAAAGGGATTGAATAATAGTTTCTCATTATGACCTTGTGTTATCATGTTTTCTGATTAATTTTTTATGCAATTTAGATGTCTTTAATATTTATGCCAATTATTACTTCTGCATTTTCATTTAAATTTATTATGTTTAATAAAATCTCGCTCCAATATTTCAAGTCTACAACAGTGCTACCAGCGCTGCCAAATGACACTGAAACTTAGAAGATTGTCCCAAGGAGTAGGTGTTTACCCTGCACAGATACATTGAATGATTAAGACTGATGATTATAGATTTAAATTGCAGGAAAAGATTATTTGTTTGCTGCTAGAATTACCAATCAATTAAGAAAGAGTTTAAATCACAAATGAACAAGATGTTACCATGAGAAGGACAATGTGTCCCCATCCTCCCTTTGCATAGAAATAAAAGCATGAAAGACAACAGAAAAAAGGCCTAATAAAAAAGTCTGGGAGAGATCTCTTCTTCCCTCTTTACACTCTTACAGTGTTTTTTCTGATTGATGGATTCAATCTCTGGTGGGTTAGTAGGGTCCAGCACTGTCCTTGTAGCTGTCTTTCCCATCTGTCACCTTTTACAAGCACACTGCTATACTAGTAAGTTTTTGTGCCTATAGGGTTGCTTTGGCTTCAGTAAAGCAGTGCTTATTTAATAATAGATCATGGATTGTAGATAATTTAGTAATGGAAATGTTCCAAAGATGCACAGACATAACTATGGGACCAGTGGGGTACTTATAAAAGAAAATTATTTCAAGTGGATAAAGGGCAATGGGCATAGCCAGGAATCCTCTAGATCATGATGTAGTGAGTGAAACAATCACTTAAAACCTTGGGGATACGGAGTAACACTTGACAGATCAAAAGGACTTCTGAATGCTGGAGTTTTCAATCTTTATTTTTGTTGTTCATGACCTTGGGTTTTTCACTTTTTTGTTGTTGTTGTTGTTTGTTGAAGTATAACAAATCTATTTTATATTGAAAGGAAAAAAAAAGCAAGCTGTTTTCAGCTACATAAGGAAAAAAGCAATCAAAAATAACTCAGACATCCATTGCCTAATGCATCAAGCCGCTGATGGTAATAGAGATCCTCCAAGTGGTATGACATATGACATACTATGCTGTTCATAGTTTGATTTTAACCTATAAACTGAAAACTCTGAAATGGTAATGATTTGCCAAATGATGCCTCAAATAAACTATTTCATTCTAAGAGAAAGAACCACAAAGAATAATAAAGCTGCAAATTCAGGTGATGGGGTAGACTTTCAGATTGCAGATTAACAACCACTTCTAAAGCAAACATACACATAAATAAGCATAGACAACTGTTGGTCAAAGGCGAGAAATAAGAGGAGAGCAAGAGAGTGTCTTGGAGTTCAGGAAAACTTCATGTATTTATCCTGACATACCATGGTTCCAACCTTCTTTAGGAGTTTCTACACCAACAAAACTTTTGTTCAATAAAGACATACTGTTTAAAATATTTTAAAAAATATGAACAAATTACCTCCAAAATACTAAAATTTTAACAGAAATCAATCACAAAGTTTTAGTTATAATCTTGATAGTACTAAAAAATTTATACCAAAACTTCAGAGGAACTAGAAAGAAAACAAAATTGTCAATATACCAGTAAAAAATAATTGTATGTAATTTCAAACATTCATACTGTTTAGCCAAGATTTATTGTAGTAAGTAAAAATAGATATGTCAGAGTGTGACAGATTATTAAATGAAGTTGAAAAGGCAGAAGGTAAGTATCCTTCCATCTTCTTCTTCTCATTTTCCCCATTCATGGATCTGCAATTTCAAAATATTTTTGATGCCCTTGTGATAGGTCAGAAGGAGAAAACCAGGTCTGAGAAAGCATCAGAGTCAGCAGAACCTGCAACACACGTGCACCATGAGAAAGTGGCGAATGCAGATGTGGGTGGGTCCCCTCTGTACCCATGAGGGTTCTGAGGGGACCCATCTGTCCTAAGGGATTTGTTTATTGCTAGGAGCTCAGACCTGGGATGTTTCCTTTCATAAACTCACAAAATCACAGAATGCTTTGGGTTGGAAGGGACCTTAAATATCATCAGGTTCCAGCTCCCCTGCCATGGCCAGGGACACCTTTCAATAGACCAGGTTACTCAGACCCCCATCCAGTCTGGCCTTGAACACTTTCAGGGAGAAGGGCATCCACAGTTCTCTGGGGAGCCTGTTCCAGTGCCTCACCAACCTAGCAGTGAAAAATTTCTTCCTGTTGTCTAATCTAAACCTACTCTCAGTTTGAAGACATTTCCCTTTGTCCTGTAACTACATACTCCTGTAAATAATCTCTCTCCATCTTTCTTGTAGGTTCCCTTCAGGTACTGGAAGGTCATAATGACTTATCCCTGGAGCTTTCTCTTCTGCAAGCTAAGCAGCTCCAACTCTCTCAGCCTGTCTTTGTGGGAGAGATGCTTTAGCCCTCTCATCATCTTCCCAGTTCTTCTCTGGAGTTGTGCCAACAGGTCCATATCTTTCTTATCTTGGGGACTTCAGACCTGGATTCAGCATGCCAGGTGGGGTCTCATGAGAGTAGAGGGGGAGATTCACCTCCCTCACCCTACTGGCCATGTTTCTTTTGATGCAGCCCCAGATACATTTGGCTTTCTGGGCTGCAAGTGCCTATTGCTCCCCTTTCTTTTGTGACTAAAGTGTAAGAAAGGGGACAGTGAAAATAAAGGCAGTTTTCTGATCATGTGAATAGTTATTTCATTGCAGTATAAAGTACATGTTTACTATATAGTTACTTGAAAATTGCATTTCATTTTTTATCAAATCTTACAGCTTATTCAGGACCTATACTTGTTGCAGTATGGCATAAATCCTGTCATGCAGTCTTAGTCAAAGACAGCAAGAGCTAATCAAAGAGAATGGGTTTAACACCTGGAAAGGAACTGTGAAAGTGGGATAAAAGCTCAAACATGAAGTGGGATGAGATTGCAAGTACAACCTGCATATTGGGTAAGCTGACATCTTCCTATGGGCAAGAATTGGCCCTCAATGTAAGTTTATCAGGAATTATTTCTAACCAGAGCACAGAAATTATTTCAGAGACAAGAGTGGAATATAGATTTCCTTCACATGAAGAAGTGAAAAGATGGCTCTGACAATAACTGCTGTCTAAATCATTCCATAATCTTGAAATGCTAAAGTGATGTGATGGATTGAACTTGTCTGGATGTCAGATGCCCACCAAAACTGCTCTATCCCTCTGTATTTTCAAATGAACAGCAGAGAGAAAATATAATGAAAGGCTCATGGGCCAAGGTAAGGACAGGAAGAGATCACTCACCAATTATTGTCATGGGCAAAACAGACTCGACTTGGGGAAAATTAATTGAATTCATTACCAATCAAATCAGAGTAGAATACTGAGAAATAAACCCAAATGTTAAAAACACCTGTCCCCCACCCCTCCCTTCTTCCTGGGCTTCTCTACACCACCACAACCAGCAGGACAAGGGACCAGAAAATGAGGATTGCTGTAAGGTCATCACATTGTTGCTGCCATTTCTGTTCCTCAAGGGGCAGACTACTCATACTGTTCCCCTGCTTCAGCATGGGGTCTGTTCCGTGGGAGACTATCCATGAACTTGTCCAATGTGAGTCCTTCATAAGGGCTGCAGTTCTTCCATGTGGGTTCTTTCCATGTGGTGCAGTCCTCCAGGAACAGCCTGCTCCAGGGTGGGTCCCACATGGGGTCACAAGTACTACCAGCAAACCTGCACCAGTGTGGGCTCATCTCTCCATGGGTCCATAATTCCTGCCAGGAGCCAAGCCATGGACTTTCTATGGTGTCACAGCCTCCTTTGGATGCATCCACCTGCTCCAGTGTTGGATCCTCTACAGGCTGCAGATGGATCTCTGGGGACCTCCATGGGCTGCAGGGCACAGCTGGTGGTGCCTCACCACGGTCTGCACCATGGGCTGCAGGGCAATCTCTGCTCCAGTGCCTGGAGCCCCTCCTCCCTCTCCTCCACTCACCTGGGGGTCAGCAGAGCTATTCCTCTCACAGGTTCTCACTCCCACGTCGAGCTACAATTTGCTTCTGCACAATGAGTTTTCCCTTTCTTAACTATGTTATCCCAAAGATACCACTGTCATCAGTGATAGGCCTGGCCTTGGCCAGTGGAGGTTTCTTCATGGAGCCAGTTGGCATTGGCTCCACTGGACTTAGAGGAAGCTTCTAGCAGCTTCTTACATAAACCACAACTGCAATCCCCCACCACCAAAACGTTGCCATGAAAACCCAGTAGAAGTGCATTCCTTTTGAAAACTTCATGTGTTGAATGTGGTAGAAAGGAGACAAAGATCTGGCAGAGAATGCTGAGAGTTGTTCAAGGGACTGTGAATGCCCTCAAAAGCACTGACATGAAAGCCTTTGTGCTGAGAAGCAGCCTCTGATCCAGTCCTTGCTGCCTGGATTCTTGCCTGGCTGGATGACTCCTTTCCTCTTATCTGTTTTATCTCCTCACAGATTCAACAGTTCAGCAGAGTGGAGAGAAGAGAATACTAAGGTTCAACAGAATAAAGGGAAGAGATTCAGAGGAAAAGAGACAAGTGAAACATGCACGATATGGAAAAATTCAAAGAACAAAAGTACATACACAGGGATAATGGGGCAGGAAGTAAGATATGAAAAACATTAAATAGAAATATATACAGAGTTCTTTATTAAAAATAAAATATTGTAAGGCTGAACCCAACCCCAGAAGAACAAAATTTGAGATATCACAAAATCTGAACTGGCTCCATATGTACAAATACAAATGCAATCCATACCTTCATATACCAATTTTTAAGTACAATTTTTCTTACATGCTTTACTTTTTGGTTTTGGGCTATTTTCCCTCCCTGTAGTACTTGCCATGTTGAGGGAGATTTAAAAAGGCAACATTTTCAGGTCTTCTATAATGTCTATACAGAATGAGGAAGAGAACTGTTGTAAAACTTCTATATATAAGGCCCATACTAATTGCCTTGCACTCGATCCTCCTGCTGTTTGCTGCTTCTCTTTCTGGTAACCCACATCCCCTCTGTCAGTCTCTCTTCATTTGCTCTTTATCCTGAAAATGAGGAAAGGCAATTTTTCTCTTGCTCTCCTTATGTCCTGTAGGCCAGTCATCAACTTAGAAGAGATATTTTTCCTATTCTCAGTCCTTGTTCCTGACACTCAAGCTCCCCTAGTTGCTGTAAAAAGAACCTGCAGGAAGACTAGTCTAGTTTCTTCAGGCTAGCACTTCATTTGTGCTCGGTTTCTTTGTAAGAGGAGGGAGTGTGCATGCTGGCTATAATAAAGCCGCTTGGGTCTGGAGCATCCCAAGTACAGATGGATTCTGAATAATTAATACTCCAAATCTCAACATGAGTCATTTGAAATTTTCATAGGCTGTAATCTTGCCTAAGTTTTGGTTGCGTTTTAGAGCAAGAGCAGAAAAAGGTTATAAGATAAATAATCTTTTAGCACAAGTTCACAAATTCTGGTATCATAGAAGCAAAGATATCATGAGGTCTCAGGCCATTCTCTCAGTGGCATAAAGTCCCAGGTCATTCCTTCTGCTTAATATTTGCTTCCATTCTAGCATGTTCTTGTTTCTAAATCTACCTTGCTATTACACTGGGCACCTCACATTATATTGGGTTTTCTATTTATTTTACTGAAATGTGAATTTAGATAAATTAGATTTTCTATTTAGAAAGAGGTATCAATGAAATAATTATGTACCTTTCTCATCTCTGTGTTGCTGCTGCTTGGCATCAAATTTATTCAATACTCTCAAATCCAGACAGCTTCTATGGCAATTTACTGGAACAGAAATCTAATCCAAAGGATGTGTCTACATTAGTTTCAATAGTAGTTCTTATCAGGGGGTAGTTTTCAGGAAAATTCTCTAGATTATTACCACACTTCCTTTTGCACCAATGCCTCACACCACACAAACTGGAGCAGAAGATGCACTCCACCACTGCATTCAGTGAGCACTGAGGAACTGGGCTAATAAACCAATGAATTCTCAAAACAACCTGTAATACAAAAAATCTTTCTTTGTATTAAATAGGTTGAAGAAATTAGGACACTTCTGGGTCAGTATAGGAGAAGCTTTAGTCAAAGCTACCAAGAAACTTATGCTAAAAAAATTAGTGCTAAAATTCGTGGTTTTTCTGACCTCAGAGTTATTCTTATTCTTTTTTTTTTTTTTTAATTATTGATGCATGTATAGGCAACCCAAAATACATTTCAGTTTGTTTATATAAGTGAGCATGACTAGTAGTGGGATACACATAATTAGTTTCATCATAAATATTGCTGCAATATCAGGGAATTATTTCCATTCTTATGATTAAGTTAAATTACAATTCAATTGATTTGAAAATATTTTATTCATTCTGAAATGAACCCCATTAAATGGAATACTGCCAGAGAAAGTAATTATGTACATATTAGAAGTCAGAAGATTTTTCCAGTTAATAGAACATGGCCTGATAAAAGATGTCAAAGCTCAGTGAAGACTTGCCACTTAAAAGAATTACTCCAATAAGAAGCAAGAACAGAAAGATATTCTGAACTTTTCTTGGAGTCTGAATATTTTCATCTTCAGAAAATGTAACAGCCATATATCTATAGGCAGTGAGAGGATTACATGGTATAACATCAGCAATTCTGTAGCAAACAGAGAGAAGAACTACGTTGCTGTTACTTTTAATTTTCATATTGGGTCATCAAAAGCTAGTGGTTATATTCTAAGGTATTTGCATACCAACAGCTGGGGAAAAAAAGAAAAAAAAGCATTATCCTGGTCAATCTACAAAATCCCCTTTTCCCAAGGAATTAAAAAATGTTCAGGCTTTCTTTTCTACAGTAGCAAAAAGTAACACAAATTATAAAATAATCTATTGATAGAAAAGTACAGTTTTTTGGAGAAAAAAAAAAAAAAAGAAAGAAACTTACTAGTTTTCCTTCAGAAAACTTTTGGAAACTCCTGTCTCAAAGCTGACAATAAGAAGGGCCTGGAAGTAGGAAAAGGTCTCTCAGCAATGGGAATGATCTGCATTTCATCCAAGAGAACTAGAACAGACTTTTTAATCCATATTCTGAAAAGAGGAAGATGAAGTCTTTGAAAAGCTTGGTCAGAAGTCAGACTTTCAGACTGTGTGCATGGACTTGAAAGTACAGAAATGTTGTTTTCAGCCTGATGCCACTGGTACAAAAACTTCTTTTTTACAAGTTTCTGGGTAGGTAAATCAGCAAGATGAGATCAGGTTTCCTAAATAAAATGTCTGGATTCTCTTTAAGTATGCAAGCAAACAAACATTCCTGTGAAATGTTAATATTTTGCCAGACTAGTATATTTCCAGAGAACAAAAATTTTCTGTTTCTTAGCTTTCTATCAGCTGTCACAACTCTTACTGTCTTCCAAGTGTACTGTTTGATTAGTCCAAATAAATGTCACTTAAGGTGGAATTCAGCTGCCTGCATTCAGCAGCCTGCTGCTGCTCTGATGACTGTTCAAACCCCATATGTGCTGGTCTTGCCTATTATTGAAGGTACTAAGATCCCTTTGCACTTTGCTGTTTATCTTGCAAACATCCCTGATCATATAAAAAAACATAATTCCAATAATAATGTAGATATATCAAGTGGTGGGGAGGGAGGCATCTATCTACAATCCAGTGTTCCTGGCTTTGGTGGAACCATCCTCCTTTACATAGGTGAAGCAAAAGTCTGTGAAGGTCAAAGGAAAGAATACTTGTTTTCTACTTTCTATGGAAAAATAACTGTTTACTTTAAAAAAGAAAGTATGTACACATATGTACATATACATATCAGGTATCTGTGCATACCTGCATGTTTATGCATATTCATGGATATTCCCCTTGTCCTCAAGAGAACTGTCAGTCTGGATGCCAAGTGTTGGAAAATTTCCACTGCCTAATATTTTCTACACAGTTAGTGGAGGCAGACACTTAACTTCTGTGATTTGTCTTGCAATGTCAGAAAATGTATCTCTCTGGTTAGCTTTTATTTCCTAGTCATCAGATTTTGACAATAAATATTAATATCTCCTAGGGCTTTTTGGTTAATTAGTTTTGGTTTTTGTTTCTCTTGGTTTGGTTTGATTTGATTTGTTTTAATTAATTAATTAAATAAATTTATTTGCCTTCCAATCAAAAGAATTTAACTTTTGTGAGAAAAAGTTTGTTTCAGAGATCAGTGTTTATAGTAAGTTGGAAAAAATTCCATCAAACTTGCCTCCCTTTATTCTGCAATCCTTTTCTTCAACATTTTTATAGGGTTTGTACCTCTGAATACCACTTGCAAATGCTTCACTCTTGTATGGCATACAGCGTAACAGGACACTGTAATATAACCTGTAGGGTGCAAAATATCAATTTAACATCCCTTGATATATTAATCCATCAACTTGAATCTTGAAACAAAAGCAGAAAATAAAACACACCTACAGAAGTTCCATATGGGGCTCAGAGGAATACTAGACCAAACAATACAAACAATACAGGCTGATGTCACTACTTCTTTCTATAGAGGATGTATTGGAGTGTGTGATATGACCCAAAACTGTGAGCAAAACAGGAAGGAGAATTCTTAACAATGCTGACACTGTTAAGGAACCTCAAACAAGTAAAACAAAGAAATCTATTGAATATGGCTTTAAATGAAAAGAAATAAGTTATTGAAGAACCCAGAGGATGCTATTCTAAACTTGGTGGCTGAGATTTAAATTGTTTTGTGGACCTGCCTAGGGATCTTTTTTCCTTCACTAATAGAGGATTAGCCATCTAACTCAGTCTTTAAGGACCCTCAGTTACATCTCTATCATCCCTGCTACCAGCAGTGAGCTTCCCCTTATTTCAATCTTACAAAAAAGTCATTAAACAGCAGAAAAATATTCATTTTATTTGCCCTCAAGGAGTGAGTATTTGCTTCTTCCTTATCCACAAAAACTCCAGAGTTTGTTAGCTGTCACAAGAGGTCATCCTCCTCTTTGTTATTATTTTTAATTAGTAAGATTTTCTATATATCACTTATCTTGTGTCCCAAATATGCATTATCTTCTAAGACTTGTTGTTATTGCTATTGTTATCACTAAAATGTCATATATGAAAAAAGCAAATAGCCCCACCAAACAACCAGAGAAATATGAAATGAGACAAAGTCAGCTTTTGCAGCATGCAAGGAAAACAAACCAACTAAAAGCTGAGTTCCTTTGCGCTGTCATTAGCTTCCTGTTTTGATCGTTGCAAACTCCCATTTTGGAATTTACTTTAGTATAGTCATCAAAGTGCAATAAAAGGAACACGATACAGAGGGTGTCAGTTTTGTCTCAGAATAGACAGAATGCCTTTGATTTAGCAGTTCAATAACTGAAACCAAATCCATCAATTTTTTAATAACTGGACCCCCATAAGCCCCTCTAAAAAAACACTAAAGAGACAAGAGATATGTATTCCTATATAACAGTATATTTCATTTCTCATGTTGAACTGGAGTCCTGTTTTTACGTGTTGTGCACAAATCACAGAAAACACATGGGTAGAAAAACAAACAGAAAAGATCTCACACCAAAAAAAAATCCTCATGGTGCAGTAACCACTAAAAATGAGAGATGTTTTTTTTTCCTGGTCATGAGTGTACTGCAAATATGAAAATACTGCATGAGTATGAGAACATTTTTTTAGCAAATGAATAAAGAAAACTCTTTGAAAGTCATCAGAACTGGATCAGAACTGTTCATTTATTAAGTGACAGGAGTCTAAGAGGATTTTCACTGTTCTGACGCTGAAAAATACTAATCTTTGTAGGATTTTGAATGAGTTTTTTCTTCTTCATAAAATTTAGTTAAGGTACCTAAACAAAAAAACCTAAAGAACTCTACCAATTCTTTAACGGCTAGTCAAAGGCTGTCTGGATATTGTCCTTGTAACCCTGCTGTTGTCCTCGGGTGACACTGCTAGAGCAGGGCAATTGGAATAGAATAGTGCTAAAGGTCCTTCCAGTCTCAATCATTCTGTGATTCTGTGAACCTTTCTGGTGATGTATGTACATGCAAAAATACAAACACACACAAAGAATATATTAAAAATTGTATAATTTAAAAAAATATTAGGATACTAATAAATGAAAAAGCAGAGAAGTTGGAGAGGATGATGAATTGGTGGAAGCTTAGAATACTTGTATGTGCATACTTAAAATATTATTAGACCAGAAAGAAATGGCTATAAAGCTAACAAGTTTATTCTAAAAAGAGCCTTTCACAAAAATACTTAAGAGTGTCAGGTTAATGCTTCAATAAAAAACAAGGATAAAATTTATGGCTGCACTCTATTTACACTTTCAAATTCAGAAATCCTCTCTTATGTATAAAAGTTTAATCAAAATGCACAATACACATCCTGGCCTCCTGGGATCTACATAATGGCACTGGAGCTTGGGTTTTTATTTGGAGGTATTTAGGTAGTGAGAAAAAGGAGAGGATGACTAGAAAAACTGTATAAGATTAACTTCAGTCCACCACCATTTGTATGAAGATATGGAGAATTGAAGGTAGAAGTGAAAAATATAAATCCACCACTACTATAAAATTTTCATAATTTCTAGTGTCTATCCTCCAAAAGGCCATTAATTAAAGAAAAATTTTCCTTAATAGATGATGTACTGTATTTTGTGCTTTCTAATAGTTTCATAGGCAGTAATTTTATCATTTTGTAATATTGAGAAACAATCTGGAAAGGCTGTACTGGAAAGAAGCAAAATACACTGGGGTATTTTAAATCTGGCTCTCAGTACAGCACTGAGCAGAAAAATAGGAAAAATAATAAAAAAAAACCAAGTGCTAGGATTTTTTCTCTCTTATGTTAAAGTAATTTTTAAAGATCATAATTTTTTGAGAAGGAAACCTATGAAGCTATCAGAATAATTTCATTATCTACACTTTATTAGATTCAACACCAGGTAATCTAGTATAGAAAAATTCTCTCACGCATGTTCATAAACCTGTCATTTCTGTATGTTCACCATTGATTGTGATGTTATTGCTTTACACTTCTTCAGTACCAATCATCTTTGGATCTCAAAAAACTTTGTGAACATTAATGAAAGAATAAAAAATAAAATTTGTTTCAAATTACTTTTTCTTTCATGGTACCATCTGTACCTGCTCAAAGTACATCCCTGCACTCTGTGATTTTCCGAAACAGATTTTTGGTAATAGTACATCTAATATTATGTTAAATATTGTTTTAATTTTGCTTAGTGCTTGTAGGATAACACTGAAAAATTTAGAAGATTTAAATTATATTTTTCTCAGGAAAGTGGTGTGCTTAATTCAGAGCTTTAAAGAGGCAATCTCTTCTTGTTTTGGGATCATATAGACCTTGGATTCCTCCTGGTTTCAACAGTGTGATGCAATCTTCTATCAGAGAGAAGATACACACACACAGACATACAGATAACCATGTGAAGAGAAAATTATTGCAGAACCTTTTACAGCCACCCATTTTCAGCACAAGTCTCACCAAAGAAGAAGTATATAAAGAATAAATAGTTCTGAATCTGATGAAATTTAGACCCATGTTTTGTTCATATTTCAATAAAATTATATAAACAGCTTTTTAAATAAAATTATCCTTAAGATTTTGTCTTTTTCTATTTTATTGAGGCATATCTCTACTTAAACATTCATTTGAGCACTGAAAAGGGATTTCCTCCATGCAAGGTGCTCTGATGGCTAATGTATAAGGCTGAATGTTAAAGGAAATAAAAAGCACTGTAGTCATGCCCACAGGAAAAAACAAAAATTGTGATTTCTATTATACTTGTGTCATACAAGTCTATTATACTTGTTTAGAAAGCACAGGCCAAAGTTTCAGTATATTCACTGAAAATAGTGCAAATATGCTGGTCTCAGTGGGATGGCATAGTCTTGCTGTGAGCAGAATGAGGTCTTGTGGCTACCGTGCCTCATAAAAGATAAAATATATAATTCATAACATAGTACTATTGTACTTGGTTGACAATGTAAAATTTATAAGAACTAAGATCTTTTAAACATCAAAGACCTTTCAGCACAAAATGAATGGATATAGGATGACCAGTTCTTATATCGGTTTTCATGTAATTGTTTGCATTTGGTGATACCTTCTTTGCTAGCATATTTAATTATCTTATTCAGAATAAGAGAGATGTGGGCACACCTATCTGACTTCTGACTTCTATTAATATGCTTTTTCAGGATGACAGCCTCTGAAAACGTAGTTAACAGCCTATAAGTAAGCACAATGATTATTTTGATGACTCCTGCTTACCAATAAAATATTGCAATTTTTGAAAGTCCGTTCTGGACACAATATTAAGATGGTAATGGAAGAGTTATGCTGGCTCTCTGGGGGGTATTTTGTTAGTACATCTCACCCAAAGACCCAAATTTTTGCATGATCATAGAATCATACAATATCCTAAGTTGAAAAGGACCCACAGAGATCATTAAGTCCAGTTCCTGGCCCTGCAGAGGACAGCCTCAAGAATCACACCATTTGCCTGAAAGATTTGTTCAAGTGCTTCTTTAACTCCAGCAGGCTTGGTGCTGTGATCACTTTCCTGGGGAGCCTGTTCAAGTACCCAAACACCCTCTGGTTGGAGAACCTTTTCCTAATATTCAACATAAACCTTCCCTGATATAGTCTCGTAATGTAAAATACAACCCCAAATACCCAATATTGATCAAGTTATAAAAATTAATAGTGGCAGCTTTGAGTTACATTGGCTGCAAACAGTTAATTTATAAAGATTAATCAGGCAAATTAGATACTTGCTTTAATAATTAATAAGTTCTGTCTTAGTCTCTCTGTAATGCATTTGATTTCATTAAATGCCCTTGTATAAATTTTAGCTTAGAAACTATTGCATCCTATTTTATATTCTGCTAAAATCATTATTTCCTTCTTTTCCCTTTGCCTTTTTATTTCTTATTGATTTTATGTTACATTTAAAACAATTTTTTTTACATTAAACCTCTAAAACAAACTGAGTTGGGACGTTTGCATTGGTTTTCTATTTGAAAATAAGACAGGTGTGAATAAGACAATTCATACTTAGGAAAATTTGAACTAAATGCCTGGTTTCAGGAATTAAATGTGTGCTCACTAAATTAGGTATAGATAGCTTCACAGAATTACAGGATAATTCAGCTTCGCAGGCACCAGGGATGATCATCAAAACCGCCTGCTTGAGAATGTTCACCTGGAACAGGTTGCCTCTAACCATATCCAAACAGTTTTTTAATATCTCCAGGAATGGAAGCTTCACAACCTCCATGGGCAGTCTGAGCCACTGCTTGGTCACACTCACAGTGAAAAAATGTTTCATGATGTTCAAGCAGAACCTCCCACTTTTCAGTTTGTGCCCATTGACTCTGATCCTGTCACTGGATACCACTGACAAGATCTTGGCTCTGTCCTCTTTGCACACTACATACTCATGGAAAAGGAAAAGGAAAAGGAAAAGGAAAAGGAAAAGGAAAAAAGGAAAAGGAAAAGGAAAAAAGGAAAAAAGGAAAAGGAAAAGGAAAAAAGGAAAAGGAAAACAGGAAAAGGAAAAGGAAAAGAAAAAAGGAAAAGGAAAAGGAAAAGGAAAAGGAAAAGGAAAAGGAAAAGGAAAAGGAAAAGGAAAAGGAAAAGGAAAAGGAAAAGGAAAAGGAAAAGGAAAAGGAAAAGGAAAAGGAAAAGGAAAAGGAAAAGGAAAAGGAAAAGGAAAAGAAGAAGGAATCTTTTCCACTTTTAAGTATTTAAATATGTTTATTTCTGGAGAAAGAAGACCAAAGCTATAAAGAGGAAAAGAACCATGTGAAATTGTGCACACATTAAAAATTAGAGGAGCAACATCTTACCTGTGTGCAAATGGCCAGAACAACAAACAAATTTTTGTTGCAAGAAAAGCACTTCTGGGCATGGACTATAAAAACTTTAAACATCTACTTTTGACATTGTCTAGGTTTTCAATTCTTTCAAAATATTATTACTTTCTTCCAGCCAGCTTCTATGTCAAGACATAGAAGACATTGAAATTATTTCAATTTTACATCACCAATTCAAGTTAGAAGGTAGTACTTCCAGAATTTTATTCTCCAAAAACTTACATTTTGAAGGATCAAACCATCTGTTTTGTATAAATGTTTAAGCATGAGAGACGACCAGTGCTAATGCACCTGCTGCAGTCCATCGTGCTTAAGCACATGGCAATTTTCAAAAGGGGATATTCTGACCTGATATTAGGGGGAAAATATCCATGGTCAGTATAGTCAAACTTTGGAAAGGACTTCCCAGAGAGACTGTAGAATCTCTTCTCTCAGAGGTATTTGAAACTCAGCTGAACAAAGCCCAGAGGGTCCTCTTAACAGCCAGTTGAACCAGATGACCTGGCTATCTGGAAGTCATTCCCAGGTGACATTATTTAAAGGTTCTATGTTTAACTAGCAACTATATCAGCATCTATGGATTTTTCAGTTCCTAAATTTAAACATAATACTTGCCCTAACCCTAACCTTAATAGTTTCACTATTACACACTAAATTTTTTCAGAAGATGGACCAGTTTTAAAGAGTGTGTGTGCTTTAGAATGGCTAAATAATTGCAGTGTAAAAATTATTACAGCGTTTTTGGTACTTCCCCTAATTATCACTTCTGCAATATATTCATAAAAAATGACTCTCATATATTATTAATGTAACTCCTCTAATTGCATTCATACATAAGTAATTATAAATGTTAACTTTATTCATTAAATTGAAAAGATTGAGAGAATTGCTGACATTCAAAGAAGTTTCACAAGATTATTTCAGCAGCAGCTTAGGTAAAAAAGTGTATAAAAATCTACAAAAATTACTGGTATTTAATTGTTATATTTATTTCTTGACATACCTTCAGAATAAAATATGCATAAATTTTTCTGGTTTTATTAGGAAATCTTCTCTTAGAAAACCCTCTACTGCATTCCTAGAATAGATGAGAGATTTTCCTTTTAATATATGACAATTTTTATATTTTGGCAATACTTACTGGCAATATTTTTTCGTACTGATTAATTAAATACAATCTTAGAAATCTTAGCCACAAAATCAAGGGCTGAAATTGAAGAGGGAAAAAAAAAAAAAAAAAAAGATGTATATTTAAGGACAAAGATTAAGGCATCATAGGACCATTGCACTTCTTTAGACTCTTCCATAAAGACAGGGCAAGTAATCTCAGGTAGATGTGTGGTATTTAATGCAGAACTAATTTCCTTGGTTTTGGTTCAAAGATGTAAACATGATAAAGACTTCCTTTGTCAGTGGCAGAGGAGGTGGTAACATAAAACAACATTCCTTGTTCCTCACATCTCTGACTGCAGCATCAAGAACAGTCATGAATCCATTGCTTTTTCTGGTTCTACCCTTTCCCTCTTTCCTGTAGCTGGTGCATGCCAGGAGACAAGATGTGGGAACTGGTGTGGGAATTTGATTACAGAATAGAGCCCTGGGACAAAAGTTTAAAGCAAAGAAGGGAAAAAGAAAGAACAAGGTCTACTCCCAGAGAAAGTCTGACTTCAGCCTCCTAGAATATACAGTAGCCTATGGTCCAAGTCCCATTTCTAACACAACCCTTCATTTTCTAACATGCTCAGTGGATGCTCTAACACTTCCAGCTCACAGACTATATTTGCTCTGATAGTGCCACTAAACAAAATTTTACTGCCTCTGTTGGAAGGAAAGGGTTAAAAAATGAAGAATGGTAAGGAGGATGGTAGATTCACTCAAGTAGCCCTGCAGCTGGGAATGCCAGTGCCTGGAGAATAAGTGTGGGAACCCCCATATATTATGCCTACTGCTGTTTATCATCTCTTTTGAGAAGTAGAATCTCTGTGTAGAGGTAACAGGTGGTTACAGAGGCACTCTCATGGACATGCTTGAGGTCCCTGTCTTAGGGATCCTAAAAAGCACAGGGCAGATAAGAGCATGGTGGTAAACTACGTGTGCAGGCCCTCAATCAATGGGTGCAAACAGCAGCCTTGCCAACTCCCAGGTTGGAATGATCCTGATTGTGCCAACATTCCTGCCTCTGTGTCTCCGCCTGGGTGCTGCTTTGGGATCCTCCAGTTAGTGAAGTAATGAAATAAATTTGCTCTTTGCATTTCAGTCATGGTTTTTTGGTTTTTCTGGCTGCCTGCTTGTGTCAACTCATATGCTCCAAATATTCTGATTCTTACTTATTTCTACTGTTCATAGACCTAATTCAGCAAAGGACCTCCATTTCAGTGTACACTTTAGCACGTTTAAATTTAAGAATACTAAATACTTACATAGCAATTAGCCTAAAGTGGTGCTTTAACTAAACACCCGCTAACTTCTTTTGCTGAACTTCTGCCTGAGACTGATGTTTTGCCAGGGAAAATATTCCCTGAACTTCAGAAGAGCTTCACTGTGTTGTAAATGAAGTTAGCATTTGACTTTGATGAAAGACTGCAAAGAGGTTGGAGAAATAAATGAAATGTCTGACTCCAAAGAAATCAGAGAAAAAGTATATATAATGGAAGAAATTCTGGCTTCACTGAAGTCAAAGACAAAATTGCTATAGAATGCAATAGAGTAAGGATTTCATGTCACATCTTTAGACTCCCTGTCCTGGACAGGGCATCAAGCATCTGACTCCTCTCTTCTCCCTTGTGTTGAATAGTACTTTATAAATAGACCAGATGTAGTCAATAGCACCATTTGAAGAAAGGCATCACTCAGCATGAATAAAGGTAATCGAAAAGCAGCTATTTTTACTAATGAACATGTTTTTAACTGCCAGATACAGAGCTAGCAAAATTACAGTAAATAGAGGATATTNAGATATATGATATATGATATATGAGATAGATAGATATAAATAATATCATATGAAAGTATTATATGAGCTCTTTGGAAAAGAAACCCAAACCTATTATATAAAATTCAAAGGCAAGTGCCGGGTCTTGCACCTGAGGAGGAATAATCCCAAGTACCAGTATAGGCTGGGGGCTNAATGCAATAGAGTAAGGATTTCATGTCACATCTTTAGACTCCCTGTCCTGGACAGGGCATCAAGCATCTGACTCCTCTCTTCTCCCTTGTGTTGAATAGTACTTTATAAATAGACCAGATGTAGTCAATAGCACCATTTGAAGAAAGGCATCACTCAGCATGAATAAAGGTAATCGAAAAGCAGCTATTTTTACTAATGAACATGTTTTTAACTGCCAGATACAGAGCTAGCAAAATTACAGTAAATAGAGGATATTTTTACAAATGGAAGTATTCCTTTTATAAAACCCATTTTTGCTGAGCGTAACTAAAAATATACAAATATGCATTTTTTCACCCTGCAAAACTATAAATAGTAAGATACAATTTTTTGCTCCACTTCACAAAAAAAGCTATTGTAAAAAACCTATTGCATAANAGGAGGAATAATCCCAAGTACCAGTATAGGCTGGGGGCTGAGCTGCTCAAAGGCAGTTCTGCTGAGAAGAACCTGGGAGTATTGGTGGATGACAAGTTGACAAGGAGCTGACAGTGTGCCCTTGCAGCCCATATTTCAGCAATGTTAGATGTACTGAGAAAATACTTACATATACGATGTCTGCTAATTTTAGAAGAAATGTACCATGAGTACAAGGGTCCATGCTGTCAACCCTGGAGCTACTCGGCTCTTAACAGGTTCCATGGCCTCCAACATTTTGTTCAATGTTTTATACATTTCACTCTAACTGAACAATTGGGCTATATCCATAATATTGCTATTGGCTTGAAATGGGAATCTGACATCATCATCTGAATGATGGAGCAGAATCCCATTAATGAGTGTGCTGGGGATGCAAACTGAGACAGGCTGACTCCATAGGGTCATGCTGCCATCCAGGAGAGACCACAACAAGCTGGAATAATGCGACAACAGGTTTCTCAACAAGAAAGTTCAACAAGGAAGAGTGCAAAGTTCTGCGTCTGGGAAGGAACATGGCAATCATCAGCACAAACTGGCAAAACATCTTTGCAGAGAAGGACCAGAGGGTTCTGCTGTATACCAAGTTGAACATGAGCCAGCAAAGTACCCTAGTGACAAAGAAGACAAATGGTACATGAGCTACAGTAGGAAGTATTTCCAGCAATGTTCAAAAACTGACTGGACACTGTCCTGGACAGCTTGCTGTAGGTGGCCTTACTTGAGCAGGTACATTTGACCAGATGACCTCCTGAGGCCCCTTCCCAACTCAATCATTCTGAGATTCCATGATTCTGTGATACCACTTCTGAAAATATACAAAAATAATATTTATATCCATTACACAGATCATATTACATTATTTATTTGATAATATTTACTATATTACATTATATATTCTAGAAAATATATTATGTATATTCTTTTAAATATGTACTGCTAAAATGATTTTATATTATTATCTTGTTGCAGAAATTAAAAACCACGCCAGTTCTTTGCTGGTTTTGTTCCTGTTCTGGAAAGTCTGTACCATATTTTCTTCAACAAATAAATGTATGTGTGCCAAAGCTGCTTTTTATTTTTCCTAAATTCACTCAGCAACAAAGAAACAAAGTGGTTTATTTGACTTCTGAGGTTTAAAAACAGGAAAATCTTTAAAGGAGGCGTGAATCGGAGTCAAAGAGAGTCATGAAGATAATAGAAAAAAAAGACAACACTTTGCTATCTTTTCTAATAGTTCTAAAATTGAAATTGAATTGCAAAAAGTAGGAGCACTATTCTCTTCATGGTAATAGATTAAAGCCTTATTTTCTGTCTAGATATAATAATCAAGCATTTTAGTTAGCACTGTGAAAAATAAAAGAGATATTTTCTTAATGAGAAACCTCTATAGTGTTATATAAAGAAGAATATTAACAGAAAATGAAAACATCAAGTGATGGGAAAAAGAAAAAAAAAACTCTTTATAATTTTAATTTTCAGTAGAAACTGCAGTGAACTGTAAGCATTGCAGAGTATTAAAAATCTTCTCTAGCTGTATGAGTGCATACAGACATAACACTGATATACAATATCATACTAGAAGCCCCAGCACAAAAATGGTTAGGGTTTAACTCATCTCACTGAAACAGCCAACAGTACAGAAATCCCAGCTTTAGCATACTATCTGATTTTTTTATTATAGTTATCAATTAAAATAATTTTTATAAGGTTTTCCATTGGATCTTTATTTTGTATATATAATTTATGAGATTCATCAATATCCTTTTGAAGGTGCTTTTTGGAGCTACCTGTCACTAAAGCCAGTCCTGGTTGTATTAAGTATTAGGCAGTGAGTATAGCAGATAAAAGGAGTTTCCTTTCCATCTTCAGTATTTTTTCCTTCCTCAAAACTTATACTCTCAAGCAGTTTTTTACCGTTGCAGCCCAGCACTTTTGCCTCCTAGCCTCTTGGACTTGGTGAAGTTTAAATTTCAATAGCCTGAATACGTTTCTAAGGAAGATATAAAGACAAAACAGTTGATATTGTTAAAAACTGATAGGTATTCACCAATTTGTTTGGAAAACAAAGTAAATAGAGGATGTCCCATGCCTCAAATCTATTTCCAATGTTAGAAATTATGGTGGTACCAGCCTGAATGAGAAATAACTCTCAGAGAACATAATGAGCAAGATGCTAGTCATATGTTGCTTGTTTTTTTGTCTGTCATAAAGAAGCTTTGCATGCACATCTTTTTTGTGCTTCCAGAAAAGTTCTGCATTCTGCCTCCAAGGATATGCCTTGAAATAGTAAAATGTGGTGAGAAAGATATCCCTCTGCCTGTCCTTCAAGTGATACGGTCCACAGATCTGTTACAATGAATACTTCATCTTGCTCGCATACTTTGGGCAGAACTAGACCTGCCAATCACCTGTCACAAAATACTTCCTAAAGCACTGAATAATTCTTATTTACTTTTCTAAACTACAGAAATTGTTTTAGTATATGCTGTGGAAAACACACAATGACTGCTTCTACTCCAAAGCATGGTAGCTTACGTTCATAAATCTAAATATTTCAATAATATTTTCTAACTTTATGTCTCATTAATTATTTTTATGGAGAGTACAGTGCATCTGTAGTTATTCTTACTTAAACAGAAAAAAAAGGTGAGCACATCTATATTATCCCGTACTTTGATATAAAATCCACAGACACGTTGTAGTAGAATTTTTATGGGAATGATATCATATGTTTATTTGGACGCCTAAACTTTAAATAAATGCATGTAAATTCCTTAGGTAACACAAATCTCTCTCCTACTTTTTCATGAGCACTAATGTTCATGGAAGAATTCTGTTAAAGGACAATAAACAGAATAGGTTAAGATCAGAAGATCAATATACACATACTGCTGAATTAATAGATATTTGCTAGCTCTCAAAAGAGGCAGCATAATTACTCGGCTTTAAAGTATGACTTTAAAGCTCAACTGAAGGAGAAACTGAATCTGCTTATGTAATCAATGCTATAATACTTGCAAAGGACTGCTTGTCTAAATTAAAAGTACAAGATCATTGCGTATCTCAATTTAAATAAATAGACAAAAGTTTCAGTTATAATGGTGCACAGATTGAATATGATTCTCCATTCACATGCCAGATAAAACCATCTGGCACAGTATGACTCATGGTCCTGCAGACAAATTCTCTTACCTCACTGAGAAATGCCTAAATAACATACTCAATTTACCTAGTAGGGTTGATCTCTAATCCGCACTAAGTTCAAACTCTTCCTTGCGTGATTTTTAGGACCCAACTAGTTGGTCAAGGTCAAACTAATAACAGAGACCAAGCTAAAAATTAAACAGTGTGAACAATCCACACCAGCACTACATCCTCTTTAACTTACAGTTAAAGGCATAAATGTGCACATACAAGTCTATTAGGATGCCTGCCATAGATAAGTATACGAATATATTCTGTAGAGATTTCATAACGTACAACATGGAATGACTGCCCAAGGACATACTGCTTAAGCTTAGAGTTTTGGAAAGTACATGTTCCCAAGATACATATGTTTGTAAGGATTGTGTGTAACTTTGTTTTTTTACTAGGCTGAAAACATTACCTCTGAAAGACATGATTTTTAGCTTTGACACTTCTGTATAATCATAATGATGTCCTTCTGGAGAAACTTTTGTTCATTTCTTTACTAACTTAACAAGGTTCTGCTTCAGTCAGTGGGATATGTTCATTTTATTGGTTTACCTTTTGGGATCATCAAAGGCAAGAATTACCTCGTACACTCACAAAGGCACAGTATAACCCTTCTGTGGTGCTTGGGCATATAAAGCTATAGAGTTAAGCGAATAAAACTTGAAAACAATAGCATTTAGTGTTAGAAAGACAGACAGTAACTGACTTTCTATTCCAATCTTTTATATTGTCCAGCTGCTCTGGTACACTCAGATCCTACCCTGAAGGATAAACAAATCTTTTACAGACAGTCTTAATGAAATTGGGAGGTGAGATGTTGTAGCTTCACAGCCTGGTTCTAGGCTCACATCTCTTACACTTGTGCTGGACCTAACTGGGAAGGCTATCTATAGCAGATATCATCTGGAAATCTCTCTAAACACTGAAATCTCAGAGCAGTAAACTGAGGCTTTTTGAAGAAGTGCACACTAAACACAACTGAAAGGGAACAGAGAATCCTAATAACTAAATTCTGTAAAAGTGAAGAATGTGGTCCAAAAAGGAAAGGAATCTTGATAAAGAAGAAATCTACAAAGTACTGTTCCATATCACCATTGTTTGTGTTCAGTTAATTATTTAGTCCAAAATAATGTAATTCTCAAGTATCAATTCTGTATACTCAAACTCAGCCTACAATATCATCACAAAATCAGAAAAATTTACATGTATATTTAGTTATCACCAACACACCTAGAGGAATGAGGAGGTGCAGGAACTATCTATCTGAGACTGTTTTCATCAACCATGACCCCTAAGCAAACAGTTTTTGTTGGGTGACCATTCTCTGACCCTACAGATCTGGGGGACATCGGTAGGCAGGCGCTCCAAGGTAGACCATTTCCTGCAGTTGGTTCACAGCAAGATTGCTACATTGACTCACTGTCTAGTTTAGATATCCTTCTGGATACACTTTAAGTGTTGCTAAAAAGACATGTATCACACCTGTGAATGAATGCCTTCTCAAATCTATAGAAAAACCTGATTTAACATTATTCCTAATATACTGTTGCAACTCGCTTTCTATAGCTTGTGTCATCTTACAATGACTGATGGCAGTCTTCTCTGCCTCTCTTTATTAATAAACTTTAAACATACACACATTCCTTAGACTCCTTTTTTAATCATTGTTGGCAATGCAGCTGTTAACAGGACTAGCTGTTGTGATGTTTCCTTGTCATGTTGGTGTCTGGGTGCTGTAGGAATGTTATGTAAGCTCCAGACTCATCCTTCTTGCCTCACTTCTGTATCTGATTTTGATCTAATAGTGCACAATTCTTCAGGACACTATCAGAAAAACACCACGGGACATTAATCAAAAAAAAAAAAAAAAAAACCAAAAAACCGGCAAATATATTTTCAGTTATTTACATGAATTCATTATATTTTCTGAAGTTTTACCTTCTTAAAGGTTAGGACTTAGAACTATCTAATTCTAGGTCTTTGAAGAGCCTTTTTGGCTTTAGTTCTTATAAGAAATTCAACCAGCTTTTAAAAGAAAATAACATTTTATGGTATTTTGGGAGCACTGATAGAGCCTTAACAATAGCATAGAGCCTTAACAATAGCCCTGTGACTGTGAACTGTAATTATTGATAATTGCTACTGCTTATGTGTAAAATTGTCTGTTTACATGACACAGCAAAATCTACAGAAATAGGTTAAATATGTATTGAGTCATGGAGGTGTTGGATCAGTGGGAAAAGGGTAAACCCCCCCCCCCCCCTTAATAGTTAAGTAAAATTTAACACTAAGTAATGGTACTTTCTTACAGGATTCCAGAGTTCATCTGCAACAGTGTTTCTTTTAAAAATAGGCTTTTTATCAAGACTATCTTTAAAATGTGTCAGAAAGTGTGTCTCCTTTAAACTAAAGTAGATATTTCACCTTTTTTTCCACAACAGCTCTCTTTGGCTGCTACTTCTCCATTCTGGCAAGGTTAGTCAGGTCTGAAGTGGGTATAAATGAAATAAGGAGGTCCATCCCACTGAGAAAAGCACTGATCTGATTGAAAACCTATTCCACCATCCCTTCTTGTGAGGAAGAGTCAGATAACAAAAGCTAATATAAAGCGCTGGCTAATGTCATCTGGTTGAGAATATGACCATTCCTCGAAGACAGGAGAACAAGGAAAGAACCCTTTGAATCTCTTCCTCTCCCCCTCCCATTTCTCTTGATCCTCATTCTTTTGTTTCTTTCAAGACGGGGTAGGACTTTGTATTTCTCCTTCCTCTGTTGCCACCTAGAGGAGAGGAGAGCGAAGAGTTGGTGCCAGAACACACACGAGGATAAACCAGGACGTGGTCTGAAATGGCAAGAGCTGCCAGGAGCTGGGTGAACGCACTTGTGTAGGGATGTGGGAGCACGTGCACTGGTGGATGCACAGATGGGAAACAGCCCCCACAGCCGAGGCTTTTAGTGCATAAATTCTCCTAAAAGTCCAGGCAGGAAGAGCTCAAATATTAATTCCTCATCTGTTCATTAATAATAGTATTGTTCCTGAAAATAATCTATATGCTTACAACCAAGGGATTTACATGCATTATATATACTATAACTTTAGTCTAAGATATAGACTTACATGCTGACATATCTGAGGAGTTCAAAGAAGCTGTGCAACAAAGACTTCTGCTGCTAGCAGCCTGTGCTATAGGTCAATACTGTTAAGTAAAAGGAGTAGATTAATTTATAATGAAAGGATCAAGATAATCCAAGAAAGTCAGGAATCATATCAGACATAAACATTCTATCAAATTTTTACTGCAACTGGAAAAGAAATTTTAATTACTCCGTTTCTACCACAAAAAAAAAC